>JAKSZT010054565.1:9199929-9420697 GCA_026826555.1 Tolypeutes matacus | reverse complement strand
AAGAAGGCAGAAGAAGGCAGAAGAAGGCAGAAGAAGGCAGAAGAAGGAAGAAGAAGGAAGAAGAAGGAAGAAGAAGGAAGAAGAAGGAAGAAGAAGGAAGAAGAAGGAAGAAGAAGAAGAAGAAGAAGAAGAAGAAGAAGAAGAAGAAGAAGAAGAAGAAACGAGAGAATTAACAAAACTAAAAGCTGATTTTTTGAGAAGATTAATAAAATTGGAAAACCTTTAGCTAGACTAACAAAGAAAAAAAGAGAGAAGACAAAATCAGAAATGAGAGGGGAGACATTACCACTGACCCCGCAGAAATAAGAGAGATAAGAGGATTCCTTGAACAACTGTTTGCCAAAAAAACTAGACAATGTAGATGAGTTGGACAAATTTCTAGAAACACACGAACCACCTACACTGACCCTAGAAGAAATAGAAGACCTCAACAAACCAATCACAAGTGAAGAGATTGAAACAGTTATCAAAAATCTCCCAAGGATGTAAATCCCAGGACCAGATGGCTTCACAGGTGAATTCTACCAATCACTCAAAGAAGACCTAATACCAATCTTGCTCAAGCTCTTGCAAAAAATTGAATAGGGAAGAATACCACAAAACTCATTCTATGAAACCAACTTCACCCTAATACCCAAAACAGATAAAGATACAACAAAAAAAGAAAATTACAGGCCAATATCTCTAATGAATAGATGCAAAAATTCTCAACAAAATACTTGCAACAGAATCCAAAAGCACATTCAAAGAATGTCATGATCAAGAGGGTTTTATTCCAGTACACAAGGGTGGTTCAACACAAGACAATCAATTAATGTAATAAATGACATTGATAAATTGAAGAAGAAAAATCAAATGCTCCTCTCTATTGATGCAGAAAAGGCATTTGACAAAATACAGCATCCCTTCCTAAGAAAAACACCCCAAAAGATAGGAATAGAGGAAGCTTTCTCAACATGGTAAACTGCATATATGAAAAACCTACAGCTAGCATTGTACTCAACAGTGAAAGACTGAAAGCTTTTCCACTGAGATCAGGAACAAGACAAGGATGTCCGCTGTCCTCAATATTATTCAATATTGTGCTAGAAGTTCTAGCAAGAGCAATTAGGCTAGATAAAGAAATAAAAGGCACCCAAATAGGAAAAGAAGAAGTAAAACTTTCACTATTTGCTGATGACATGATCCTATATCTAGAAAACCCTGGAAAATACACAACAAAGGTACCAGAATTAATAGATGAGTTCAGCAAAGTGGTGGGATACAAGATTAATATGCAAAAATCAAAAGCATTTCTATACACTACTGATGTGCAATCTAAGGAGGAAATCAGAAAAAAAAATTCATTTATAATAGTGACTTAAACAAACAAATATTTAGGAATAAACTTAACCAAGAATATAAAGGAAATGTTTTGCAGGAAAACTACAAAACATTGCTAAAAGAACTGAAGGACATTCCATGTTCATGGATTGGAAGACTAAATATCGTTAATATATCAATTTTTTACAGATTCAATGCAATCCCAATAAAAATTCCAACAGCCTTTTTTGCAGAAATCAAAAAGTCAGTCAAATTTATTTGGAAGGGTAAGGGTCCCCGAATAGCCAAAAATGTCTTTAAAAAGAAGAAAGAAGTTGGAGGACTCTCATTTCCTTACTTAAAATCATATTACTTAGCTATAGTGGTTAAAAACAGCATGGTACTGGCATGAGGACAGACTGACCATTGGACCCAAATCGAGAACTCAGAAGTAGACTCTCACATCTATAGTCAAGTGATTTTTTAAAAGGCCATCCAGCTGAGCCAGAAGAGTCTATTCAATAAATGGTGCTGGGAAAACTGGATAGCCATATCCAAAAGAAAGAAAGAAGACCCCATCTCACATGTTACACAAAAATTAAATTAAAATGGATCACGGACCTAAATATAGAAACAACAACCATAAAACTCCTACAAGAAAATGTAGGAGAACATCTTTAAGATCATGTGGTAGGTGGTAGTTTCTTAAACCTTACACCCAAAGCACAAGCAACAAAGGAAAAATCAGATAAATGGGACCTCTCAAAATTCAACAGTTTTGCATCTTAAAGGACTTTGTTAAAAGAGTGAAAAGGCACCTGATTTAATGGAAGGCAATATTTGGCAATCACATATCTGATAAGGGTTTAATATCCATGATGAATAAAGAGATCATACAACTCAACAAAAAAAGACAAACTAGTTGATTAAAAAATGGGAAAAGACTTGAAAAGACAACTGTCCAAATAAGAAATACAAATGGTTAAGAAACATGAAAAAATGTTCAACATTGCTAGCGATTAGGGAAATGCAAATCAAAACTACAATGAAATATCATTTCACACCTATTAGTCTAGCCACTATTAAAAAGTCGGAAAACTGTATATGTTGGAGGGGGGGGGGGTGGAGAGATAGAAACGCTTAGTCACTGTTGTTAGGAATGTAGAATGTTACAGCAACTGTGAAGGAATGGTTGGCAGTTCCTAAGGAAGTTGAATATAGACTTGCCATGTGACCCGGCAATACCATTACTAGGTATATACCCTTAAGAACTGAGAGCAGATACACGAACAGACATCTGCAAACTGATGCTCACAGCAGCATTATTCACCATTGCCAAAAATTGGAAACAACCCAGATGTCCATCAACTGATGAATTTGTAAACAAATTGTGGTATATATACATAATGGAATATTATGCAGCGACAGGAAGAAATGAAGTCATGAAGCATGACAGCATGGATGAACCTGGAGGACAATATGTTGAGTGAAGCAAGACAGACACAAAAGGATAAATACATTATGACTGCGCTATTATCAACTAAATATGTAACATGAAATATTAATATGTAAAATATGAATATAGGTAAAATTGCATAAGACCATTTTTCTTTGAAGCTGACAAATGTAGGTTAATACTACAAAATGTTAATATCAGACAAAAAAAACCCAGACCAGATATAGAGCACTATATAATTGCATGATTCCATTTACATACAATGTAAATATAAATACATTTATTAAGCTGAAATTCAATTATTGGTTATGTTCTAAAATTTTTGAGGTGATGAATGTACAACATTGTGATTATAGTAAAAGCCATTGATTGTACACTTTGGATAGACCATATGGTATATGAATATATCCTAATGAAACTGCTTAATAAACAAATAATTGTGCAAAAACAGCCAGAAACAGTGGCTATGTACAGCAGGGGAACCACAGAGAAACTGATAGGTAAGGAATTTTTTTGTCTGTTTTTTATTTATTACTAAAATTGAAATATGAAAATGCTCTAATAATGATTGATTATGAACACACAGCTATGTGACTATACCAAATACCACTGATTCCACACTTTGGATGAACTGTATGCTTTATTAACATAAAAAAAAATGGGCAAAGGACTTGAATAGATATTTTTCAAAAGAGGAAATACAAATGGCTAAAAAGTACATGAAAAGATGCTCAACATTACTAGCTATTAGGGAAATGCAGATCAAAACCATGAGATGTCACTTACACCTACCAGACTGGCCACTATTGAAAATACACAAAAGTATACGTGTTGGAGAAGATGTGGAGAAATAAGAACACTCAATTCACTGCTGGTGGGAATGTAAAATGGTGTAGAATGTGGCAGTTCCTTAGATGGCTAAATATAGAATTGACATTTCATCTGGCAATCCCGCTACTAGGTAAATACCCAGAAGTACTGAAAAAAGGTAGATGAACAGATATATGTACACCAATGTTCATATAGACATATAGACATAGCAGCTTGGCAAAAGATGGAAGCAACTCAAATGTCCATCAACAGATGAATGGATAAACAAAATGTGGAATATACATACAATGGAATAGTATTCAGCTGTAAAAAGGAATGAAGTAGGGGTCGGATGTGGCTCAACTGGTTGGGCGTCCGTCTCCCATATGGAGGGATCCGGGTTCGATCCCCAGGACCTCCCGGTAAAAAAAAAAAAAAAAAGGAATGAAGTACTGATGCATGCAACATCATGGGTGAACATTGAGGATCTTATGTTGAGTGAAATAAGCCAGGCACAAAGGACAAATATTATGATCACACTAATATGAACTAATTATAATAAGCATATTCATGAAGGTAGTATCTAGAAGACGGATCACCATGAGATATGAGTAGAGAATGGGGAACTGATGCTTAATCTATGCAGAATTTAGAATTAGGTTGATTATAGTGGTTTGGGGGTGACATCACGATAGTGTGAGTATAACTGGCAATGCTGAGGTACATGGGTGTGTGTTGTTGAAGGGGGAGGTTTTGTGTCATATATGCTACTAGAAGGAAAGTTAAAGGATAAAACACATGATTAAACCCTGAGGTGGACGAGTATTATAGTTAATAAAATAAGAGTGTTCTTTCAGGATCTTAAACATACGTCACCAGGACAGGGTATTATAGGGTGTATACGGGGCAAAATGCACTGAAGGTAAAAAATGGACTATAGTTAACAGTAACATTTTAACATTCTTGCATCAATTGTAACAAAGGTACCACACCAATGTTACTGTTGACAAACTCAGGGGTTATGGAATATTGCATATAAGAATAAAATATATTTTATGTCATAGAAACAACAAAATTTCCCTGTAAGTTATATTGTTTTATCTGTTCAGGTGTCTAGACAAACAGGGGTTTTTAAACAGCTTAAATGTTATAAAGCCACACATTTCAATGAGATATAAATGTATCCTCTTTGCCATAGGTATGTTTTCTGGATAGAGGACCACAGAGTAGCTAACAAAATATTAAACTTCCATCCTGGGATGTTGTGGCAGTTTGGCATTGTTTATGAATTCCAAAAACAGATATTGGATTATGTTCGTAAACTGGTCTGTACCTGGGCATGATTAAATTATGATTAGGGCTTTGATTGGGCCATGTCAGTAGGATGTTGAGTCCATGCCCCCCTGGTGGGCGGAGACTCACAGATTAAACTATACGGTAGAGCAGAGGCGTGAGTTGGAGTTTTGATGCTGAGTTTTGAGCTGGAGCCCAGGAAGTGAATACAGAGGAGAAGAACACAGAGGAATAGAGACGGCTCCTTAGACACGGCTGAAGCCCCAGGGAGAGAGAAAGTGCTGTTTGCCTGATAGTCTACAGCTGGCCTTATGGAGAGAGCACAGCAGCTGAGCCCATAGAGAAATGGAGCCCTGGGAAGAGAGGAACCCAAGAAGCACAAAGTCTTGGCCGATGTCAGCAGCCATCTTGCCCCAACATGTGGCGATAGACTTTGGTGAGGAAAGTAATTTATGCTTTATGGTCTGGTAACTGTAAGCGTCTACCCCAAATAAATACCCTTTATAAAAGCCAACAGATTTCTGGCATTTTGCATCAGCACTCCTTTGGCTGACTAACACAGATGTCCAGCTACTCTCAAAAAGATGACCAAAAGCTCTGAAATATACAAGTCTTGCCTAATAAAGGAAAACATTCTAATAAGCCAAGCCCTTGATCTTACTGATTGCACTTACGAACCTTATTCCTCTAATAGTGAAACTTAAGCCTAATTTTAATTAATGCCTAAGAGTTGCTTCCTGAAAAACGTCCTTGTTGCTCAAATGTGGCCTCTTTCCAAGCCAAACTCTGCAAATGAACTCATTACCTTCCCCCTGATGTGGGACATGATTTCCAGGGATGAGGTTCCCTGGCAATGAGGGATTACTACCAAGCATTAATCAACTATGCATTTGAAGAAAGATCTTGATCAAAGGGGGAAATATTAAATAAAATAGAGTTTTTATGGCTAAAAGATTTCAAAGTGAGTTGGGAGGTCATTCTGGAAGTAATGCTTACGTAGGTCTCAGCCAGACTTCAGAAAATGCCACAGTAAACAAAGCCACAAATAAACTTGCTTCTAAGGGTCCTGGGACGTCTGGACCCCACAGGCAAGCCACATGGCAATACAAAACCAACACTCCCATAGGGGGCTCTATCTGGGATATATGAAAAGTTATTTACCCAATATAACATAGTTACACTCATTTTTAGGTAATCTAATCATGATGTTTCCACTTCCTTTATTTGAAACTGTAATTTTCAATATACTTGTTAAGTATACTTCTCAGGGACTTAAAGCTCTCAGTTTCATTCTATGCCAGTTGATTTCTGAAATCCAGCAGATGTGTGGTTAACTCCTACTCTCCAGTTCTTCTGATACGTTCTGGACAACTAACAAAACAATGGAGAGGGACCAGCCCCCACCTAAAAGTGAGGAGAGTCTTCAACTGCAGGCAAAACAATTCCATTCCTCTGCCCCATAATAATTAAGTCCCTTCTCAGCCTTAAGCAATCAGAGTGGACATCATTCCAAATTTCTCATGATTGAGTAATGAACAACAAGGGAGAAATTTAACTACTGACTAAAGCAGATTTACTGTTATTACAGTTATTATCTTGTGTTAACTGAGTAACTTGTAACATCAATATAAAAAATAAATAAATTTATTTTTAAAAACCTGCATAGAGGGAACAGATGTGGCTTAAGCAGTTGAGCACCCACCTCCCACATGGGAGGTCCCAGGTTTGGATACCAGTGCCTCTTGAAAAAACAAAAAACAACAAGCAAAACAAATGAGAAAACCAACTCAGGGAAGCCGATGTGGCTCAGTGGATGAGCACTGGCTTCCCACATATGAAGTCCTGGGTTCAATACCCAACCCCCGGTACCTCAAAAAACAACAACAACAACAACAAAAACAAACAAAACCTGTACAACCAAAATTTAGGGGCAAATAAACTAGGCAAGTATCAGTAAAGTTTTGTATACTTAATATAAAAAATATTTACGTAGATTAATAGGAAATATAATAAAACAAAGCAAATAACTAGATGATTCAAAGACAGATAAGACTAAGAAATATGTTTTCAACATTCAGTGTATAAATGAAAGCATGATGCAATTTAATATATCATTAGGGTAGCAAAGTTTTTTCTTTTTGTTCTTAATGAGAATAATTAATGCCAGAGAGGGCACAGGTGACACAAGCACCCTGTAGACTGCTTAATAAATCGATAAAGTCTCTGACAGTCACAAGTTGTGTGAACTTCGTGAGTTGCTAAACTCTTCTGAGCCGTAGTTTCCTTACCTATGACATATAGTACCATCTCATAGAGAAGTGAAAAGATTATTTAGGATTATATTTGTAAAAGGTAGAGCACAGAATGTGACACATTTTAAGGGGAGGTTTTAGTGGCAGTATTTCTGGGAAACTGACAAAATTTATGAAGAACCTTCTCAGACTCTAGGTATTACTACTTTTATATCCAATATTACTAAAATATTTACAGATGAGATCAAAACTATTTTTATACAAATTTCTAGTCCTGGTAGCAATTCAAATAAATCAATTTAGTTCTAAGAAAGCCAGTCATTTATATAATAAAGTAATATAAGACAAACTTCCTAGATGAAGGCTGTAAAGAAATACTACATTATATATGTTCTCAAGATGTTTATAATGCCTGCTGCACAGAAATCCCACCTTAGGTCACTTGCAATCACATGGATACCATGAAAAATATAATGAAAGTGCTAAGAAATCAATGTGTTTCTGCTTGAAGTTTCCTAAAGTATAACAGCTGGGAAATTTCTTAGCAACCACCATGTAGAAATATATCTGTATATTCTTATCTATTCATTTTATCTTTAACTGATCAGTAACAAAACCATGTGCTATTATTGAGTAAAGAGTCAACTGCATTAAAACCAAAAGACCAATCAAAATCCAGATTAGTTTTTTATGTCCTTATGCACACTAGGGGGGCACCTGGTCACTGAATTTAACTCTAAGAAGGATTAGATTTGCAGGCTTTATCAGTGGCTTTTCTATTTTTAGATGCAAATAGACTCATCTTAGTTACAGTGAATTAGGAAGTAGTATATCAGAATAACTAAGCTGCCCTCAGAAAGAGAGAAATACTTCCTAATTTGTCCCATTCCCTCCTTGCTGTAAAGCAATTTATTATCATGGGAACTAGCACAGCAAAGGCACTCTACAAAGAACTACTGAATCAACAAATAGATTGTTATATAGCAAGTATGAAAGCATTTCCTTCTTCTGGTGAATTTTTCACATATATAAAATACAAATATATTTTTCCCTTTGGAAAAAGTAAAAGCAAAGCTAGTATAAATAATATCAACTCCTTTTCAAAAAGCTGTCCCCTTAAAGGAAGAAAATTTTCCTACAGTTCCTTAAATTAGTATTACGTAAATACAGAGATCCAGAAAAAGAGAGCCTTTAGAAAGGGGGCAAAATGAAAAAAGCAAAAAGCAGTAACTTAATTTTCTCAGCTTTGGTTAGTTTCTGTGCACTCTAACATGCTTCAATTGGAAATTTGGCATTTGAAATATCTCTCCTTAATAGAATATATAAAAAGAAACCAAAGAGGATTATGCTTATGAAACACACAAATTTAGTATTTATGTAATAATGCTAGAAATAAAAAGGACAATAATAGTATTTCACATAGTAAGCAGTTCTTTTAGTTCAGTTACAGTATTTACAATCAGTTTGTTTCTAATCTGTTAGTTCTACTGTTGGACAAAAAGGAATTCTGACTCTAAAATGATAACCTTTTTGATGGAAATCCTAAGAATATTTGAAATTTTTGCAAGGAAAGGTGTAGAAGATGCACAATACTGTTTGTATTCAGAAAGCCAGCCTTCATTTTAACATGTCTAAACAGTTCTCTGATTCAGCTGAAGTTATAAAAAAAAGTAGAAAAATAATTCTTCAAAGAATTATGAATAATGGTTGGTTAATGGTTATTAAGCCTCCAGCTAACTGAGAATAAGTGCCAATGTGTATTTACTAGAAAAAAAGAGAACTTTCAGAACCAATTCCTTTTGGCAAGTGGTTTACTAAAGCTATGACCAAGCATGGCTGTTAGAGTAAATCAGTGTTCTACTACATCATATGAAAATAACTCAAAATTCCCAAAGCCTATGGTTAGAAACCTATCCTTTAAGTAGAATATAGCCCCCTAGGTGATCTCAATGGTACCCTTACCCATTTATATTCTTCCCAGAAACTATTCATCATCATCATTCAGTGAAACAGACAGATTAACACATCTTTAAATACTAAGAAAATCCCCAAAGACCTCTTAGAAGCATGAAATACCACCCAAATCCAAGAAAAATGCCAGCAAAGACATACTTATTTCTAACAGCTTTAACAAGGGCAAAAATGTTCACAAACATCTCCACTTACCGAGGAGTTTTGCAATGATATAAAGAGCTTGTCCCCAAAGAAACAGTTTTCCATCTCGGCCACAGTTACTAGGAAATCGCTTTTGACTACCAGGATTTCGTTTTTCATATTCTACAAAGTCAGCTGGCACATAATAATACTTTGGTATGACAGGATATCCTGTGGAATTTAAAAAATAAATATTTAACATTTAACAAATTATTGCCCTTCCCAAATTTTCCCTTCAAGAATCTGAAATAGTAGAAAGCAGGGAGAGAGTAAGGTCATATTAGATACTGGATATTCCAATTTCTTTTAAAAATTGCTAGTGAAACCATGGAGAAAAGTGTTTAACATTAAAACACTAATTCAACAACATATGTTATGCCTTAGCCAACAATGAGTACCTAATCTGCTTTACCAATATTTAATTTTAAAACCTTTATATGAATCAACAAATACAGAGTATGCAAATATTTAGAGCCAAAGAGGTGATTTTAATAGGATTAGTCTTCTGTGGAAGCTTCACAAATGAGATACTGTGCTATCTTAAATGAGGAATTATAACCTTGAATCATTGCTCAGAGCAAAGAAGTCCCTATTTAAACATTAAGTCCATTATAATGATATTATATTCAATATCATTGAAGAGAAAAAAAATCACATTCTCCTGTGACCAACTCATTTAAAAATTTTCCTTGGTAGAACTTAAAAATTGTTTATAGAGCAGGACCTTTGTGTATGATAAAAAGGGAGGGAGAGGGTAAAGAAGCAATGGTCTAATAGACTATTACAGAAGACTTCTGCAACATCAGCACTCAATAAAGAATATTTTGAACATCACTTTCTGAGCATGATGAAGCTTAAAGCTCAATTTGAACTTAAAACACATTAAACTACCACCACATATATATATATCGATGCTCTACCAGTGAATACTAAAAGATCTGATTCAAGGAAATTCAAATACAAATTTATCACATATTTCTCACATTGGAGAAGTGACTATTTCAAACATAAAGACATAATATAAATAACTGCTTTTCAAAAGTTAATATTTTTTGGAATTCAATTTTTATCCATAAACTTTAAAATTAGCAAATGTTTTAAAGGGTTATCAAATAATATATACTATTTAACTCTGAGATATCTGTGGGAAACACCAACAAAAATCATAAACTTCATGTAAGATAATGAAAATCATAAACTTCATGTAAGTTTACCTAGTTCATGCATTGTGTCTACAAGGCAATTCTTATTCTATTAATATTTCTAAAGCCCAAGATATCTGGAACTCTACCTTTGGAATTCCTTGAAGAATTAGTTTTACAAATCATACAGAAAATAGGTTGATGTTCTTTTTTCAATTTTTTCTGTTGGTGTTTGACCAAAACCAATACACTCTTATAATTACGGTGTATTTATAAGAATACTGCAGACATTCAAAGTAACATTCTAAGGACCCAGAAAATAACACAAAAAAGAAGGCCAGAATGTTCTCAGAAATGGTAGTACCTTTGAACTAGAGCAGAACCTCTCCAGGTGGCACTCTGAAGAGGACAGTGTTCACTAGGGCACAACATTTTTGGTGACTTGGATAAAAATCAGTCACATGATATCACTGTCACACAACATGAAGTGAAAGGGTTACAAAGGACTTCTGCCCAATTAATAGAGATTTATTCTTTCCAATCGCATTTGAGGCATTATTTATTTTTAAAATTTAATATAAATTGCTATGGATTAAAATGGAATCACTTATACATTTCAAAGGAACATTAATGAATTATTGGTAGGAAGAATTTCTTGAGAAAAAAAACCAACTATACCTTCTGTGGTCTGATGAAGTACTGGAGTCAGAAGATCCTGATATTCCTTTACTTGTTTGGGATTACCTCTAAAAACTCCTAAAATATAAAATCCAATAGCAGTGGAACTCAGAAAAAATGCCAGGAAGTTTGCCTTAGAAAAATCTTTTACCCTCATTATACTTATTTTAGTAATTTTCCATGTAAGTGTTAACATTTAAATGGAAAAAAGTAATATGTAGGTGTGTTTATTTCTAAGAAATTGATTTTAAAAGGTCATGTTAGCATTTAGAATTGAAAACAGAATTTTAATTGTTAAAAATTTCTCTATAGGCCATTTTATATCGTACCATAACATGCAGAACTGTGTGGGAGAGAGTGTAGACTACAATGTGAACTATGGTCCGTGCTCAGTGGCAATGACCCAGGATGCATTTATCAATTGCAATCAATGTGCCACACTAATGAAGGATGTTCACGTGGAGGGTGTGGGAGGTATGGGGAGTGGGGCATATGGGAATCTCTATTTTTTTGTGTAACATTTATGTAATCTAAGTACCTTAAAAAATTATTTTTCTCTATTCTTAAATATGTTATAGACATTCACAATGTCATGCACAATTTCTCTTCATAAAACAATTCTTTATAAATATGGCTAGCACATTAGTATCATTTTTACATAATTCTAAGTATTTTTTGTTTAATTTAGGAATAATTTAACATCCCCTCAGAAAGCAGAAGAGTGGTATACAGAAATGCAGAACAGTTAATGCCACTGAAATACAGTCTATTTTACTTGAAAGCAGTCATATTTGGTTTCTTCTTTTCTTTAAACCACTTATATCCTATATTTTAAATTTCAGAGAAAAGCTCACTTACCATCAATCATCATATAAAGGAAAAATATGGGAAATTCACATTCAATGCCATCAAACAGCTAAAACATAAAACAAAATTTAGATTAAAATTAAATTTTCACAAATGAAGGTAGAATAATTCTAGTTAGGATACATGTAAAAGTTTTAGTTATAGCAATAACTTAAAATGGACCGATACTATAAATAGCTTTTTTTTTTTTTTTTTTTTTTTTTTTTATTTTTAAAATTTTTTTTTTTAAAAAAAAAATAAAAGTGCCCGATAATAAAAATATTTTTTTTTTTTTTTTTTTTTTTTTTTTTAGTAATTAGAGAAGTTGTAGGTTTACAGAAAAATCATGCATAAAATACAGGGTTCCCATATACCACCCTATTAGTAACACCTTGCATTAGTGTGGTACATTAGTTACAATTTATGAAAGAGCATTTTTATAATTGTACTATTAAACTAAAGTCCAGCATTTACAATAGGGTATTTTTTTTTAAATTAAGATTATTATTCAAAAGTACATTCATTCATTCAATCCATCAAATAGATGTCATTCATTCAATAAATATTTACTAAGTACTTACTAAAGCCTGGCTTCAAATAGACAGAAGATTATGAAGTAAAAAAGATAAAGAATCTGCCCTCAGGGGCTCAGAAAATAGTGGGAAGGCAGGTATGTAAATGAACAACTGCAGTACAGTACAAAATGTCTATATATGGTTTAAACAGGAACAAAGGTAATGAAACACTCGAGCCTGACTATGTGGTCAGGGAAAGATTTATAGGTAAGGAGATGCTTCGACTAATGTTTGATGGATTTCATTGGAGCGATACAAACTACTGATTCATGAAAACACAAAGTAAATTAAAGAAACAGCCAACCATTCAGTATTTCTGGTACAAGCAAGGTGGTAGTAATGAAAGCTAAAACCCAAGAGAAGAGCCAGACCAGTTAGATCAGGAAGGGCACTGGTAGTCATACTAAGAGATTAAGATGATCTGTAAGTAACAGAAAATCACTGGTGAATGCTGAATAGGATATGATTTACCCATTAGATTTACTTGCTAGATTGGAAGT
Organism: Tolypeutes matacus; assembly: GCA_026826555.1. NCBI lineage: Eukaryota > Metazoa > Chordata > Mammalia > Cingulata > Chlamyphoridae > Tolypeutes > Tolypeutes matacus. The sequence continues at coordinate 9,407,689 of JAKSZT010054565.1, read as the reverse complement.
ATTGAAGGGAGTGGTAGGATAAAAACTAAGGAGACTAACTAGAAGGCTGCTGGAATAATCCAAAGAGAAATGATGATTGCCAAACTAGGGTTTCTGAATATTGACACTCTTGATATTTGGGTCAAATAATCCTTTGTTGTTGTGTGTGTGTGGGGGGTGATGTTCTGTACATTGCAGGATGTTTAACAGCATCTCTAGTCTTTACAGTAACACCCATTGTAATAACCAAAAATGTTTCCAAATGTTACCAAATGTCCCCTGTGAAGTAAAATTGTCCCTGGTTAGGAACCATTAGCCTAAACCAAGAAGTAATAAAGAGGAAGGGACAGTTTTCTAAGATTTTAAGGAGGCCAAATCTGCCAATATTGTTGACTGATAAAGGGGGTGAATAATAATGAAGAACCTAGAATTTCTCTTGGTTTGGGGCTTGTGAGGAGGACTGAAAGATGAATTATAAGGTATCCAAGTGACGATGTCCAAAAGGCAGCTGGATATGTGGGTAGGGTGGGCATGGGGAGAGGTATAGGTTAGGAACAGAGACCTGGGGCTAACAGTGATAGTTAAAGGTCTGGATACAGAGCAAAATAGCATGATAAGAGAATATGGCTGAAGATGGAACTAGGAAAATAGCAATGTTAAAAGAATGCAGAAGAGAAACCTGCAAAAGAGACTAGGAAGGACAGTGAGAAAAGTAAGCAGAGAACTAGGAAGAGAGTCAGGTCATAAGAAATGGAGAAGAACATTTCAAGAAAGAGGACTCTATCAAGACACTCAAATGCCAAGGAGAAGTTCAGTGAAATAAGGTCAGAAAAGCATCCACTATAACCTAGTGACCTAAATTGCATGAAGCCAGCAGAGTTACCAAGGTGAGTAAGGAAAGAAGCAGATTTTAAGGGGTAGGAGTAGGCACAAGCACACAAGGAGAGACACCAAGTACAGACCTTGCTATTCAGAAGTGGCTATAAAGAGAGAGGGGATGGGAGGCAGATAGGAATGAAAACTGAGGGAGGGTTTTTGCTCTTTTGAATATCAAAGTATTTATGCTGAAGGGAAAGAAGCTGAATTGAATTTTGGGGAGAAAAAGAGAGTTAAGGCAGAAGTGAAGAAGAGGAGAAAAAAGACAAAAATATAGACATGGACATAATTCTATTAGAGAAGAAAACAAATGATAACAGTGAGAGTCCCAAGGAATAAAAGAGAACAAGATACGGCATATGATGAGGGTTACTTAGACTGAAGGACAGCACCTTCCATGAGATAAGAGAGATGGGAATAAGTATGGATGAAGGATAGATGCAGTGGGTGAGGTATACAGAAATGAAAGGCTATCAAGTAGTAAATAAGAAGTCAAGTCTGGCTAGGGAAGGCATGCTAAGGGGGGTAGAGTTTTTCTTTTTGGATTAATGAAATAGTTCTAAAAATTTTTGTGATGATGAACACACAACATAGTAATTAGACTAAAAGCCACTGATTATACACTTTAGATAGATCATATATGGGTATGTGAACATATCTCAATAAAACGGCTTAATAAATAAATAAGTAAATAATTGTGCAAGAATAGCCAGAAATAACAGCTATGTACAGCATGGCAAACAGAGAGAGACTGAGAAGTGGAGAATTTTCTTGTTTTTATTATTATTATTATTGAAGTAATGAAAATGCTCTGATAGTGATTGAAGTGATGAATGCACAAGTATGTGATTATACCAAATACCATTGATTGTACACTTCAGATGAATAGTATGCGTTATTAATATGTATCAATAAAATTGATTTGTTTAAAAAAAAGAAGAGTCAAGTCTGGAAACAAGTAGAAATGGGAAAAGGCTAGAAAAACTTTCAAGGGGAGCTCATAACAGGACTGACAAGCAGTGAAAGCAGTGATGAGCACTGAATCGAGATGGATGTCCTGATTTTGGGGTGGCAACAATCCTTGCAACAACAGTTTTAAAAGTAGAGGTCTGCTAGGCTGATTTAAAGGTGAAAATATGCAGGTAGGTAACTGCAGGAGGTAAAATTCAAAAAATAACTGCTATAAATCTACACAAAAAATGAATTAAATCAGGGGTTCTTAACCTTTTTTGTTCCATGGACCCCTTTGCCAGTCAGGCAAAAACCACAGACCCCTTACTAAGTCCACACTATACTGTGTATTATTTAATAAATATATCACACATGCACCAACATGTCCCCACAAGAATAATGGTTTTTTAAAAAATATTTTCAATTCAACTCATGGACCCACTGAAATCTTTCCACAGACCCTTTGGGGGTCCATGGGCCCCTGGTTAAGAACCCCTGAATTAAATAGAAAAGAAACATCTAAATGTGTTTTGCCCCAACATAACAGACTGCAGCGAAATCTCAAAAATGCAAATAAAATGGTTCCTAATGTTCCCAAATGGTAGTCAGCTGTGAAATTAAATAAAATGACAAATAACTTGTCCTGTAAAACTACCAATTAAGAGTAGTATGTTAATTACCAAACAAATTACAAGTTACAGTGTTGCCTAGACATTTTCTATAAACAGATTCCTGAGGAAAGAAGGGACCTTACCTTTTTTTCGATGAGTGAGTCAAAATTCTGACCATGCTTATCAAAATAATTTTCAACCTTTTCCATTAAATGAAATGTGGGATAAACTGTCTTCAGCAATGTGCATGCATGTATGTTTATTATTATTATAATTTTTTGGAGGGGTTGGGCTGGTAGGTTTTCTGGAAGGCGTAAAGATAGTTAATACAAAGCTGGAAATAGTTGTGTATATGTATATTTGAAATATAAGATATTTTAAAACTAAAATTTAGAAGGGCTATATTTCAAAGGGAGGTATCTAAATGAAATAGAAAAAGGAAGAGGTAAGAAGTATCAGTTTTAATGATAGCATTTGCTTAACAGATTGAAAACTGGATCACAAGTAGATATATGTAGAAGGCAGCAAAAGGTCTGAAAATGCAATAAAAAAAAATAATCAGCCAGTGAATCAAAATGGCCCAATATGAGCAAATGGGCCTGGCTGGTAAAAAAAAAAAACTAACTCTTATCTAGCAATTACTATATGCCAAGCACTATTGTAAGCACTTTTATATATATTAACTGACTTAATACTCTTAAGAACCTCATGAGGTAGGTACTATGATTATTTTACCAGTGAAGAATATTAAACATAGAAAGGTTAATTAACTTGCCCAAGGCCACACAGCTAGTAAGTGGCAGAGGCAGAATTCAAACTCAAGAAGTCTGCCTCCTGAATCTGCTTTGACCACTCTGCGATGTTGTTAATGTGGGAGGTGTTTTGATACCTTAATTTCAGCTGGTTTGTAGTAGCGTCTGTTGGGATCTTCCAGAGATGTTCTATACCCATCTCTCAAAAAACGCTTAAATCCATATTTTCCTTTTAATTTTCTAACCACTTTATCAAGTGTCTGGCTAAACAGAGCTTCATCATCTAGGGCAAATGCAGGATAAGTGATGCAGGGGAGCAGGGCAGCATCTGTGTTCTGCGGACCATAAGGAAAAGAACAGAATTTAAGTGTCTGCAGTGACATGATCAAAAAAGCTGAAGAATCATGGAGATGAAAAACCAATAAAGTTATCTAAATGCTTATGTGGCATGATTTAGTGAACTTTACAGAAGTGATTAAACTTTATTCATTAATAAAGACTATATTCAAGGTTCAACACTGAATTCAAATTTTAAAATATTAAGGAAATGTGTGAAAATTTAACACCAATAATGATTTATCATAACTTTTTATAACTATTTATTTATAATAGTGAAATACAGAAAACATTCTGTATGTGCAACAATTAGTTGACCATCTAAAATTTATATTGTAGAAATATGTTTATTGATATGGAAACATGTTTCTCATTCTTAGGACTATAGGACTATACTAGAATGAACACTATCATTCTAATTCTGTAAAATAAGAATATTAGATGTGTGTACAAAATATGTAGAAGTACATAAATCCAAACATTGTCATCCTAAGAAATATAAATTATGAAAAATATTTTTTAATATTCCAAGACCAAAAAGATTCATTTTGGTATAATATGTTGCGATCTCCAAAGAATATATCCATTATCTCCTGTCCTACAAAGACTCAAGGAACAAAACTCTGCCTTTGTCTACAACTTTGCTCACTCCCTTAGTAAGATGTCTACATGTCAGGAAGCAAGGGGCAATATTTATTACATCTTCTTTAACCTCTAACCTTTTACAGCATTTTCTTGGAAAAGAAAACAAAACTACATAACAATAAAAAATGGTAGCAATACAAAAACATCTCACGTGAGATCTTGATTCTCTAGGTAACAGTGAGCACAAAGTTTGCCTGTTGCGATTGTGAGCATCGAGATCCACAAATATAACTGACCAAGAACAGCCCTGCAACGAGAAAGAGAAAAACACTTCCTAAGGTAAGAAAAAAGACTGTAGAGCACTTGGCATTTTGATTCTAAGAAACTTCACAAAAACAAAAACATTAGTTTAAGGGTGGGATTATAGAAGATTTACATTTTCTTTTATTATCCTTTCAGTATTTTTAAAATTTCCTACAATAAACATATTCAACTTATAAACATAAATCGTTTAAATTTTTTCCCATTTTTACCTTGGTTTTCTTGTAAATCAAAACGTATTGATTACAAAATAACCAACCAATTAATGACATTTATTTTAATGAAAATACATATAGTGTAGCTAAAAATTTTTATAAGGAATAACGCAAGAACTAATTCAGACTCACAAAACTTGGATCACACAGTTCTGATAAGGAATGTTGATTATAAGATCATATTATAATTAGATACAATCTAGAATTATGGATGTAAAAAACTTGATTAAAATATGAAGAACAGGAAGAACTCAAATAATAATTCAAATAATACTAGCTAATAGTATGTGTCAGGTATTGTGCCTAATGCTTTTACAAAGATTATCTTATTTAAGCCACATATGTAGATATTATTATCCTCATTTTATTGAAAAGGGCACTAAATCTTAGTTTAACAGAGCAAGAGTTCAAAAATGAAGTCTCTGACACAGAAGTCCACACTCTAATCACTAGATTACACAATCTCCCACACTGGAAAACGTATCTTTTAACTAAGAATCAAAAATGTGAAAAAAGACAGATGTAAAATAATGTGTCTATTCATCTGCTAATCTGGGTTTAAAAAAAGAGTTTACTATTTAGCCACGAATATATTCTACATTCAAGAGCAAAGTTTTAAGTAAACATGTATTTGTTCTTTTACTGGGAGCTGAATATTTTGAAAATGCAGAGGTTGAAATGGGAATATAATGACTATTTCCAATAAAAGAAAACACTTAGAAAAAATATGTGGAGAAAGGGAAAGAAAACTATCATAAATTTCAAAGCAGATTCAATATTATCTTCTTAATCTCACCCCAATTTGGCTGCTTCAAAAATGTATTCACCTTGAAACTAAACTACCTTGAATCACTTAGTCTGAAACTTCAAAATCTAGTAGCATTAGGCTCTAGATCAAAATATCAGACTCCCTAGAAGAATGTTATTTTTCCTGTTAACCCATGTTTGTACCTGAATATGAACTCACAAAGAATGATTTTTCATTTGTCATTTTACTATCTCTTCTAACTATGACGTGAATTAATAAATAAACTGGAAATTAGTGGAGCTATCTCAACAAAATTAGATTTAGGCTAAACTGTTCTTTCTATCATTTGAAAGTCTTGAGTTCCCATCTTCACTTGTTCAGCAAAGCTTTATGCAGTAGCTGCCACTGGGAAAATTGTGTGCTCTTTCCCTTCGATGAACACAAACATGATCAAACTTAACCTCTGTGCTCCAGGAGCTGACCCAGGAGATAAACAGACTTGAACAACATGATTTAAAAAAAAAAAAAAAAAAAAAACATGAAAAACTGCATAGGGCAGCACACGAATAAGTGCTGAGTGAATGGCTTAGATGAAATTTAAAAATGAACCTCTAGAGTTAACGAGAAAAAAACAGGGAAGTTGCGCACTTAGTGAGGAAGGTGAGGAACAGAACTGGAATCTGAAATTTTAGGGAAACAGAAGCAAGTAGTGTGGTTAGAACAAAACAGCAGTGGAAGGAATGGGTATAATGTGTTAGAAGCCTGTGAATATGTAAAACAATAGGAGCTATAATTTATTAATAAAATTAATTACATGGCCAAATTTGCCTGCCTTGAATTGTATTTTTAAACAATACAATGAAAAGTAGGATAATTTATAAATAATGACGTGAAATGGCAAATTTGGCAATTATCTCAATTATTTGATTAATGTCAACAGTCAACTTCTGTTTTCTGGCCATATATAAACGGCTTCTTTATATAAATACATCAAAGTATTAGTTCAGATCTCAGTTTTCCATTTCCAGCCTCTAAAATATATGTTCAAAGGGAAAAATAATCTCATATTTTTAGCATATTTTAACACTAAGATCAAAGACTACTTAACTATATCATCTGGCTGACCTAATGCCTGCCAAGTTTCAGGCACCATGGCCCAGATTTTCAGGAGGATAAAATTCATCCAAGGCCATGGGGAAATATTTCCAATTCAGAAGTGAGTTTTTATAAAAGTCACTGAGGACAGCCCACACATGAAATTAATTATCACCTATCTGAAATCATCAGACATTAATTTAAGGTCTGCAAACTTCAAAGAAAGCTAGATATGTCTATGTTGAACATATTGCGTAACATAAGCAATCTCTCTGGTCATCATCTTCTGATTTGGGCCTCAACTCATTTGTCAGTATACGGATTTCCCCAATTAAAGACAGGAATATGAATGGATGTTTTATATACACATATATTTTTATTTATTTTTAAAGAAATTTTAGATTACAGAAAAGTTACATCGAAAATAAAGGGGATTCCCATATGCCGCACAACCCCCCCCCAACCCCCAACTTTCCCCTACTAGTAACATCTTTCATTAGTTGTGGTACATTTGTTATAATTGATGAACAAATATTGAAGCATTGCTACTAACCATGTTCTATAGTTTACATTTTGGTTTATACTTTGCACTGTACAATTTTATAGGTTTTGACAAAATGTATGACTGCCTGTATCCATCATTGCAATATCATGCAGAGCAATTCCACTGTCCCCAAAATGCCCCAGGTAACACTTGTTCTCCCCTCTTCCTGCCCTCATAATCTCTGGTGACCACTATCTTTATATCAATGTCACAAGTTCTTCCATTACTAGAATATTAAGTCTACTTTGGTCCATAGTTGCATTACTCTCTTATGTTTGTTCATTCCTCAGTCTTGAGGATTTGGGGATCATGATGCCCGCTTTGCTTCTGATTGACAGGCGGCTTAAATCCCATGGGGCAGATGGATGGAACTGTTTTGCTTGCAATTGTAGACACTTTCTATTTTGGGGGATGGGCGTTGTCCATCATTATCCTTTTGTTAGTTGTCCTGGGAGAGTCTGATTAACTGGAGAGTAGTTTTAGGCTGCAACTCTACTGAGATTCAGGGCTCAAACGGCATATGAACAGACTGAAGATTTAAGTCTCTAGACATATATATTTTTTTGATATTTTATTTTTATCTATTTCCTGAAATCATCACAGTTATGTCTTAATATCCCGACTGTCCCTAAAGAGCATATTTTATGACTGACAGCTGAATTTTAACCCCAAACTGAGTTTCTATGATTGCTTTTGTCCTAGGAAATAAACTGCAAGATGATTCTATCCAACCACTGGCATAGAGACTTGAGTTCCAATGGTGGAGAAGTGTTGCATTAAACCATCCACAGCTCCATCAATCTCCATAACCATAACAAACACTTTTGAGATGGTCCTTGAAGTCAAAGGTGCTATCTGTGATGATAAGATATTGCAGATCTCCTCAGTCTCAGTTCAAAGTGAAATGATTGAGAGGATTGTCTGGACCTTTCTTTTCCCCGTTAATAACTTCTCTCAGTCTGAGCTAATAGTTTCTTGCCCTTATCTAGGATCAAAATATATCTATTGTGTATGGTCTTTCCTATTGTTCTTCTGGAAGTAGAACCACTCCACAAAACTACAGTTAGCAGATGTTCTTCCACAGGCCAGCATTACACTGACACTTTGTTCTGTGACAGAGCCTAGAGAGCAGTATTCTCACAGACAGGATATTCACTGATGGGAAATTCCCCTCTGCACCATTCACCTACTGACCTAAAAGTAAATTCCAGCAGTCCCTCTCACAAGCCAGGCTTCTCTCTCCTCAACAGAAGATCCTGCTCATACATAGTTAAAGGAATTTTCAAACTACAAGGAGAAGTAAAGATGAGACTCAAATTTGGGGAAAACTAAGATGTTGCTTAACTATGCCTTTGACATTTGCTGGGTATAAATATCATTCGTTTAAATATTGTTAAAATATTCTCAAATATTAAATAAAATTACTTAAAAATTAAAATATATTTGTCACTATATTACACAGAATGTATTTGAGACTATGATAAAATGTGATTCTTAATATTGAGGATTATATGAGTATGTTTCTAAACATAGCTCTGCCCCAAATTAGCCTTTATTACAAACCAGTCATGAAGTAAATTAGGGTATCTTCTTAGATAGTGCTCTAAAAAAGAAACAACTTTTAAAAATAGTTTCACAGTGAAGATTTAAATCATGATTTCTTTTCTTGAACAATGATAAGCAATATCTGATTATTTAAAAACAGAAAAAGGGAAATGGAGGAAAGCATAAAAATCATAAGCAAAGGTTACAGCCTATTCTACCCAACAATTTTCCATAAAAATAAAAATCAACATTTGTCTTGTCTTATACTTTGAAACACAAAAAGTGCAAAAGACTTCCACAGTTTGTAAAGTGGGTACCTCCTTTACAAACTCAATAATTATTAAGCAGAGGCAGAGTCAAGAACTTTCAAAGATAAGGAACAGCTCCCAACTGCTAAAGGTAGAAAGCATCTAAGATCTAAGATTTCTTGTTTGAATATTTGATCACCCAGATTCATTATCAAGTGGCTTTGCTTTAATTCCTGTGTCTGTCTCACCTTAGCTGTGTGACTTGAGAAAAGCTACCTCAACTATCTGACCATTCATTTGGAAAGAGGGCACTCTGGCTCTAAAGATCTGTGACTCTCTGAGGTGCCACAAACAAAGGATGTACTTTTGGAAGCTCTAAATTAATTTGGTTAAAAGTATACAGTTAGGTCTTTCAGAACATTGTACTGACAGTCTTTAGAAATAACTGAGGAGAACACCCATCTGATCTAGATTCCCTCAGGTCTTGAGGAGGCTTCTTTGAGTTTGGACTTTTGTTTGGATAGGAACATTTCTTTGTTATGTCAGTTCTTTCCATAACCACTGACATTAAATTAGACTGCAGCTCTTTTAAGTATATGGAGTGACAGTTAAAGATGATTAAACACTAGAAAGTGTGCTACTGTTTAGCAGGCCCATTTTTAATTTAACTGCTATAGAGGTGGGAAATTTTAAAGTCAGTTTTCTGCAATTCTCCACAACATAAACAAAGACAAAATGAAATTTGTAAAACTAGGACACTCTCAGATACCATTCTGAAAAAATGCAAGATGGGGAGACTCTACTTGTAACATATGATATCTGTACAGCTAAAGGAAGAAGACATTATTTGTCTGTATTTCTATCTCAAATAATCAAGGGGTGGATCAACTCAGTAAGCATACAGAGCTCTGCTGGAAACAGACATGACCTAAACAAGGTCAAGAATTCACTCTGCTTAGAGCACTTGTTCTCATCCTTGGCTGCATATTAGAATTCATAGGGAGTTTTGAAAAATCTCAATAAGACCTCTGCCTCAAATATCTGGCACAGAGTCCAGATATCAGTATTATTTTTTTAAATTCTTCAAATGATTCAGTGTACAATTAAGGATGAGAAACTTAGGCTTAGATATGTTTAAAACTCAGAACCAGAATGCATAGTAAAGCAATTCACTTCTTTCAGAGTTATGGCTGAGTGACCTATGAAAGCTCATATGGGAAAAGTAGGCCTAAGGCAAAGATGGGTAGAATTAGGAAAGGTACAAGGTATGCATCTGTGTGGACTATATGAAGGTGGAAGGGGTGTATGACAGATATAAAAGCAACATTAACTAAGACGCACATAGTTCAGAGGAGATGGCGTGATTGTAAAAAAAAAAAAAAGAAAAAAGAAAAGCCAACCACTACCAGAGGCTCCATACACCTCACTATTTGCTATGCCATAGAAGGCAGGAGAGTGAGATACTATCTTTCCAGGATATTGCTTCAACACTGCTAGGTTACTTCATCGCTCCTCTCTGTCTCCTTGAGATCCTCTCTAGAGATCATTTAATTCAATATCTTCAAATCCCATTAGCATTACCAAGACTTCATTAATAATAATAAGACAAAACATTTACAGAGGGTTTACTTTCTGCCGAGCACTATGCTAACAAAAGCCTTTTATTCAAATGATAACCTTCTGAGTTAGATCTTATTATCATTACATCTATTTTTCTGATGAGAAATCTGAGGCTTAGACAGGTAAATAATTAGCCAAAGTTACTGCAGAGCTTACTTATGAGACTACAGAGCATACAGTGACCCTAAGTCTCCTGACTCCCAGTACAATGCTATATTGTTATACTATAATATCTTCTTACTTCTAAATATATATGTATCTAGATGTATAAATGGCTGCAGCAAGAGAGAGACAGGTGAAAGGGAAGTGAAAAGTATTTGAAGATATATGTGAGATCTCCATGAGAATGCTGATTCTTTCTAGGAGAGAGAAATGTTGACACATGCCAAGGGATCACTGCCAGAGGCACACAGAATTTCCAGGGGGGGAATTGTAATGGTTAGAATCATGTGTCAACTTGGCCAGGTAATACTACCCAGAAGTTTGACAAGTAAGCACTGACCTAATTGTTATTGTGAGAACATTTCATGGACTTAAAATCATTAGTCAGTTGATTGCATCTATGGCTGATTATATCCACAATCAACTGAGGAGATTGCCATTAGCAATGAGGGAGGTTTCATCCAATCAGCTGAACGCCTTAAAAGGAGAAGTGATGATCGTAGCAAGAAGAGAGAATTTTCATCTCTACTTCACCCAGCCAGCTTCTCCTCACCCTATTTAGGAAAATAGTAAATCAAATGCAATACCAGATTCCTGGAAGGATTGCAAAGATCAGTGCCACCATCAAGGACTTGAAGGATACAGGGGTGGTGATTCCCACCACATCCCAATTCAGCTCTCCTATCTGGCCTGTGCAGAAAACAGATGGATCTTGGAGGTTGACAGTGGATTACAGAAAAGTTAACCAGGTGGTAACTCCAATTGCTGCTACACTTCCAGATGTGGTATCAATACTTCAGCAATGATATACAGGAATGCAGCTTGAGCAAATCAACACATCTCCTGGATTCCTGGTACACAGCTATTGATCTGGCAAATGCTTTTTCTCAATTGTTGTTAGTAAGGACCACCAGAAACAGTTTGCTTTCACCTGGCAAGGCCAGCAATATACCTTCACTGTCCTACCTCAGGGGTATATTAACTCTCCAGCCCTATGCCATAATACTGTCCACAGGGACTCTGACCATCTCTTCCTCCCACAAGACATTACACTGGTCCATTAAATTAATGACGCCATGTCGACTGGACCTAGTGAGAAAGAAGCAGCAACTACTCTAGACTTATTGTTAAAGTATTTGTGTGTTAGAGGATGAGAGGCAAAACCAACAAAATTGCAGGGGCCTTCCACCTCAGTGAAATTTCTAGGTGTCAAGTTGTGTACGGCATGTAGAGATAGTCCTTCCAAAGTGAAGGATAACCTGTTGCATCTGGCTCCCCCTACGACCAAAAAGGAGGCACAATGCTTAGTTGGCCTCTTTGGATTTTGGAGACAACATATTCCTCATCTGGGTGTGCTACACTGGCCCATTTACTGAGTGACCAGAAAAGATGCCAGTTTTGAGTGGGGACCTTAACAAGAGGAGGCTCTATGACAGGTTCAGGCTGCTGTGCAAGCTGCACAGCCACTTGGGCCATATGATCCAGCAGATCCAAAGGTGCTGGAAGTGTCATTGGCAAATAGACATACTGTATGGAGCCTTTGTCAGGCTCTCATAGGAGAATCACTACACAGACCCTGAGGATTTTGGAGCAAAGCCCTGCCATCCTCTGCAGATAAATAATCTCCTTTTGAGAAACAGCTTTTGGCCTGCTACTGGGCCTTAGGAGAGACTGAACATTTAACCATTAGCCACCAAGTTACCATGAGATCTGAGTTACCTATCATGAGCTGGATACTGTCTGGGAGGAAGTGTAGTGTAGGAAGCGGGTGACCCATAGTCACCTCACAGGCAACCAAAATGAGGTGCCGCTCGCCTCTTCCCTTTCATGTTTTGGTCAATCTTCATTGTGGTTTTCATCTCATGCCTAGATGTTAGCAGAGATAATACTCCAGAAGAAGATGGAGTGAAAAGAGAAGGGAGTTTAGTTTATATATATAGGGTGGAGAAGAGAGTATGTTACCATACTGCAACTTGAAACTTTCTTAAATACAAGACTTGAGGTATAGATTATTAAAACTGACATAACAAAAATCATGTTACTTATTTGCATGTTTATATAACTTCCTTAAATGTATCCCCACTGTCTTAGCATTACAAGAGTTTAGGGTTAAATACAATATCACTTGGAAAATTCACTATGCCCTGCTATCTTAGGAATCTTTATATAAAATTGCTAAGAAAAATAACTCTATTTCTTGATCCAGAGTAGTTACTTAAATCCCCACATTTTATCCCCTTCATTGACAACTCAATCCCATGGTGGCTTGATGGTTTAAATTTTTTTTGGTGCAGAAACTGGTTAAAGGTCTTAAGAAAATTTAAGCTTATCTTCAGAGTTTTCCTTTTATCCTCGGAGAAAATAAATTTTTCACATTTGATGACAGCCAGTTGAGGGTGAAACTAAGACCAGAACTCCCAAATCTCTGCCTGCATATATTACACAAATTCCTCTCTGCATGAAATACACATTAAGTAAAAACCAACATTTGAATTTACATGGAACATATATAGTATAATCAGGAGGATTTAAAAATGGGAAAGCATTAAGAAAAGAGCTAGTGATTCGAGGGAAAAAAGTTCCTGAGCAAAGAAAATAAAAATTCTTCACCAAGAGTTTTTTAATTAGGAAAGGATTTTTAGTTAAAAATTAAAGTTTGACAAATAATTTTTTGATTTTTTCGTTTTATGTATTTTTAAATTTTATTTAAGTTTATCATTCATACATGAAAATATATAAACAATAAGGGCAGAGTAAAGCTTGTGAACTTACAAAAAACATGCATAACATCACACAGGGGTCCCAAATATCAACACACCACCAACACCTTGCATTGTTGTGAAACATTTGTTACAAATTACGAAAGAATATCATCAAAATCTTACTATTACCTATAGTCTATATCTTACATTTGGTGTATTTTTCCCCTAACTCACCCAATTACTTTTTATAAATATATTTTTATTACAGAAGTTGTGAACTTCTGTAAACAACCATGCACATGTATAGAATTCCCATACAACACCCCTTCATCAACAAACCACATCATGATGGAACATTTGTTACAGATTATGAAATAGTATCATCAGACTACTACCACCAATCATGGTCCATAGCGTACATTTGACACACTTTTTTCATACTCTTCCATTATCAACACAGTACATCTTTGGGATAGATGCACGAATATTACAGTATTGCTGTTAACTACAGTCCAGAGGACTGACAAATCATTTGTAAAGGTAAAACTGTTCAACCATGGGCAGCTACATGAATTTCAGACAGTCTTTGGTTACAAGGAAAGGACTTTGTTAATAATAGGCCACAATTAATTAAATTTGTAAATCAAATAAATAATTAAAGTTTAATTTTTTTTTACCTGGTTGCCAAAAAGGTTGAATCCATTAATTGCTTCCAGAGCTGCTTTTGCTAAGCCAACCGAACTAAAAGAGAAAAGGAAATAGATTATTACTCTGAAACTTCTAGCTACGAGGTAAGAACCATTACCTGATGAATATTTTACAAGCATGTTTCTTTATTAATTCATATAAAACTTCCAAAAGGGAAGAATTTCTAAGAGACTTTTCTGATAATTTTTTATTTTTTTTGATGTACCTACCGGGTTCAGGGATTGAACCTGGGACCTCGTATGTGGGAAGCTGGCGGTCACTGAGGTACATCAGCACCATACCATTAATTTTTCTTTTTCAAACAATTTTTTGTTCATTTTAACTCAAAGAATTGCACATACCACTACTGTGGTAGTTTGAGACTGTATGTACCCCAGAAAAATCATGTTCTTAAAGCAGGTCCATTCCTATGTCAATGAATCTACTGTGGGTGGGACCTTTTGTTTAGATTCCTTCAGTTAAGGGTCTTTGGATTAGGATTACTTCATTTAGGGCATGGCCCAGTGTGGGTCTTAATCCTCTTTATAAATAGGATGAATTCAAACAAAAGGAGAAAATCAAAGGAAGCCAGAAGCTGAAGCAACAAAACCTGGAGAAGAAGGGAGAGACCACCAGATGCTGCCATGTGCCATGCCATGACAATGAAGTCCAGGACTGCCAGCAGCCAGTCTTCAGGGATAAATCATTGCCTGATGGATGATGTCTTGATTTGGTCATGTTCATGGCCTCTGAACTGTAAGTTTTTTTTCTTTTCTTTTTTTTTTGGAGTTATCGGGCTGGGGATCAAATCCAGGACCTCATATGTGGGAAGCAGGCAGCAGGAGCTCAACCACTTGAGCTATATCCACTCCCCTGAACTGTAAGTTTTTAAGCTAATAAATCCCCACTATAAAAAAAAAAAAAAAGCCACCCCGTTTCTGGTTTATCTGCATTTTGCATTTTGGCAGCCTAGCAAACTAAAACAGATTTTGGTACCTGGAAAGTGTGGTGCTGCTATTGAGAATACTAGAAATGTGGAAACAGTTTATTGATTGTATATACATGAAGAATTGTGAGGTGCTTGGTAGAATAGGACTAGGTTGCTTTGAAGAGACTGTTGGTAGAAATGGGGATGCTAAAGTTACATCTGAGAGGACTCAGAAATGATGAGTGTGTCATTGCAAACTGGAAGAAAGATGAACCTTGTTTTAATGTGGCAGAAAATGTGGCAAAATTGTGTTCTGATATTAGATGGAATGCAGAATCTGAAAGTGATAAACTTGAATATTTAGCTGAGGAGATTTCCAAACTAAATGTGCAGAGTACAGCCAGGCTTCTCCTTGCAGCCTACAGTAAAATGCAAGAGGAAAGAGACAAGCTCAGAACTAAACTCCTGGGCACAAAAAAATCAGAAAGTGATGGTTTGGAACAACACTGAGCTTCTGGAAAAAAAGTCCCCACAGAATAGTGACCCACATGAGGACTTAACTGAACATGGAACCAGCCAGTCATTTCACTGCAAGTCAGGACTGGAAATGCAGCTATCCAGAAAGGATCTGTGGAAAGTCTTATTGTATGGCAGGTAGGACCCTTATGTGCTGCATGCAAAACTGACAATTTTTTTGCCATATCCTTATGAATGGAACTACTGCCAGCCTGGACCTAAAGGATCAGAAGAGGGTCAAAATGAAGGAAAAATGACCTCAAAGGCAGAATCATGGAAGCTTAGGTTGGACTAAAGGACATCTTATTGGGTCAGGAGAGCAAGCTCACCCATGTTGTGGAAAGCGGCATTTGACCAGGGCAGGCCTTCCATGCCATCGTACAGAAAGTCTGCCACCTCAGTCTTCAAAGGGAGTGGAACACATTCCCCAGGGATTGGGGAGAATCTGGCTGCCACTCCACTGTTCTAAGGGGATTGGGTGACTGTATCTCTTCGCATAACTTTTTAGTAGTTGCTCTAGGTATTACATTAAATACACATAATTTATCACTATGTATTGGTACCATCATTATACCAGTTCAAGAAAGGTATAGAAACCATACCTCACTTATGTTCTTTGGGTTCATTTGTAAATGTACATAGAATATATATTTACAAATAAACTCAAAGAAAATGGAGGGAAATAACATAGATAACAGCCAAAATTAATGAAACTGAAACAGAAAATCAACACAGAAAATCAATGAAACAAAGAACTGTTTCTGGGGGATGGATGTGGCTCAAATGGTTGGGTGTCCCATATGGAGGGACCTAGGTTCGATCCCCGGGAACTCCTGGTAAAAAAAAAAAAAAAAAAAAAAGAACTGTTTCTTTGAAAAGATCAATAAAATTGGCAAACCTTTAGCAAGAATGACCAAAAAAGAGAGAAGGCTCAAACTGCCAAAAACAGGAATGAATTGTGGCTATCCCCACAGAGCTTGCAGACATTAAAAGGATATTAAGACAATACTACAAAAATTCCACACACATAAACTTTACAACTCAGAACACCAATTCCTTGAAAAAAAATTACAATTCACCCAATATGAAATAGAAACTTTGAATAAACCTACGACTATAAGGAAAATTGAATCAAAATTTAAAAACTGTAAAAACAAACAAACAAAAAAAACCTTCCAAGTCCAGATGGTTTCATTAAAGAATTCTACCAAATGTTTAAGAAGAATTAACACCAGTTCTATACATTTCTTCCAGAGAACAGAACAGTAGGAAACACTTCTGGATTGTTTGTATGATGCTAGTATTATGCTGATAAAATCAGAAAGACACTAGTATGGTGGGGGAAAAAAAAAGCTATAAACCAACATCCCTTATGAACATAGATGCAAAAATCCTTAAAAAACATTAGCAAATAATTAAGCAAAATAAAAAAATAATTATACACCATGATCAATGTTGAGTTGTTTTGTTTATAGATGTAATTAGTTCATTTAATGTAATATTTTTCCCTTCCTCAAACTGACTTTTTTTTTTTTTAGCAGCTTAAAATAGCATTCATTTATTGTCTCAAACATTTCCTTAGGGTCAGGAATCCAGGAATGTACTGGAAGGGTGGTTCTGGATCAGGGTCTCTTATGAGGTTGCAGTTAAGAAGCCAGGGTCCTGCAGTCTCAAACTGACTTTTAAAAGCAAAGTTTTATAATTTTCATTTATATGTATTTATTAGAGTGTTTTAACTTGGATACTTTGTTTTTTCACTGAGTTGTCACATGAGCTTTATCAATAACATCTGTATAAAAGGTTTTTAAAAATTAACTATGTATTTGTCCTTGCTGAAATTAAGCAATGAGATTAATGCTGTTCGCACTGTCACAGCATCAAAGTTTTTAAAGAAAAAAAAAAAAAAAAAGAATAAAACATGGGGAATTTTCCAGGAATACAAGGCTGGTTCAATCTTTGAAAATCAATCAATATAATGCACAATATTAACAGGCTAAAGAAAAATCAAAAGATCCTATTAATCAATGCAGAAAACCCATTTGCCAAAATTGCACATCAATTCATCATAAAAACTTATCAGAAAAAGAGGAATAGACAAGAACTGCAACTTGATAAGGTGCATCTACAAAAAAATCTACATCTGTCCTTTTACTTGAAGTGAAAGAAAGACTAAATGCTTTCCCTGTAAGATAGGGAACAAGGAAAGGATGTCTTCTATCACCACTATTATTCAACATAATATTGAAAAGTTCTAGTCAGTATAACAAAACAAGTAAAGGAAATAAAAGGCATAATATCAGTAAGGAAGTTATAAAACAGTATACACAGAAAATCCCAAGGGGAAGGATCCAAGATGGCAGAGTAGGGAATGGCAGGCTGCATTCTTCCTCTAGAAACTGTTGGAAGGTAGGGCATATGTGAAGCCTGGTGTTGCAGGGACAATAGAAGAGGGCGGCTGGAGAGGGAGGAGTCCCTGCTGGGTACCGGGGAACAGGGGAGCTGCCCAGCAGGCCCCGGAGAATGATGGAGCTTACAAGCAGGCTCCAGAAAAGAAGGGAGCATACCAGCAGGTGTGGGGGGAGAGGAAAACTGCCCAGCTGGCCCAGGGGATGGGGGAGCCACACAGATGGTAGACAGAAGCTGTTGAGAGTTATCCCACAGGTGGGTCTGTGCACAGCCTACTTAGGGGAGGAGAGAGATGGGCAAGCCACTGGCACTTGGCTAGAGGTTTTTGTGGGGTTTTTTTTTTTTTTTTTGCCTCTCTCTTTTTTTTTTTTCCTTTATCCCTTACTGCCTGAGAAGCTGGATGGTGAGGTTAATGATTGGCAGGTACAAGCAACTGGAGAGGGGCAGATTAGTGATTTGCTGGTGGCCTGCGAGGGAGGCCTATTTGTATGTGTGTAGGGGGGTAGGGGGTGGAGGGGTGGGGGGTGACCTACTGGCCAAAAAAGGCAGTCAGAGAGGAGGAGCCTAGCTAGTCCCAGATTTTTGTTTCCTTTTTGTTTTGTTTTGCTTGTTTATTTCTTCTTGTCTTCTTCCTTATTTTAATTCCCTCTTCTATTGTTTTTCTTCCTTTTCTTTCCATTTCTTATGTCTTTTATTTTTTCCCTTTTCTTTTCTTTTTAATCTTTTATTATTACTTAACTTTAATTTTTCTTTTTCTTTTCTCTTCCCTTGCTATATTTCTTTTTCCTTTCGTCTTTCTCTTTCATTTTTTCCCCTTTTCTTTTCTTCCTTCTTGCCATTTCCTGTTTTGTCTTTCTTTTTTCTCTCCTCACTCATCTGGTTATTTTATTATATTTAATTTTCTTCCTGGTTCTTTTTTCCACCTTTTTAAATAATTTTATTCTTCTTTACTATTTTCCCTCTTATTTATTTATTTTTTCTTTTCTAGTTCATTTTTATTTTTTCTTTTCATTTTTTTTCTCTTCTTTTTTTCCTATTTTGGGGATCTAATATTTTTTTCTGTTGAAAACAGGCAACTACAAGGCTACAGAATAAGTGTAACCAAGTGATAAAGAGGATTCCTAACACAAAACGGAACAAAAATAAAACCCAGACTATACAGACAAACTAACCAAGTAAATATGCCCATTAAGATAAACAGATGCCTAGGCATCAGTAAAAAACTACACGCCATACTAAGAAACAAGAAACAAGTTATTTGCCCAGTCTAATGAACAAACTAAAAAGCAGGAGGAGACGCACAACATGGAATAACTAATCAAGGATGTCCAAACAAATATTCTTAATCAACTCAATGAAATGAAGGAAGAGATAAAGGATATCAAGAAGACACTGGGATGGGGGTCGGATGTGGCTCAACTGGTTGGGCGTCCGTCTCCCATATGGAGGGACCCGGGTTCGATCCCCGGGACCTCCTAGTAAAAAAAAAAAAAAAAAAAAAGAAGACACTGGGGAACATAAGGAAGAAATTGTAAATATACATAAAAAGATAACAGATCTTGTGATGAAAGACACAATGCAAGAAATTAAAAATACACTAGAGGCACATAAAAGCACATTTGAACAGAGGAAGGCATTAGTGATATTGATGACAGGACATCTGAAATTGCACAGATAGTAGAACAGATAGACAAAAAAAAGGAAAAAATTCAGCAAGGACAAAGGGAAGTGAATGACAACACCAAGTGTAGAAACATACCTATTATGGGCATTCCAGAGGGAGAAGAGGAGGGAAATGGGGCAGTTAAGAGTGTTTGAGGAAATAATGGCTGCAAATTTCCCAACTATTATGAGGGACACAGATATACATGTCCAGGAAGCACAACATACGCCAAGCAAAATAAATCCTAGCAGACCTAGCTCAAGACATATATTATGAGATTGCCAAATGCTTAAAACAAAGAGAGAATTCTGAAAGCATAAAGAGAAAAGAGATCCATCAATAAGAGGAAGCTCTATAAGATTAAGTGCTGATTTCTCATCTGAAACCATGTAGGTGAAAAGGCAGGAGTATGACATTGTTAAGGTGCTGAAAGAAAAAAACTGCCAGCCAAGAATTCTGTATCCAGCACAAATGTCATTCAAAAATGAGGGAGAGTTCAAAATATTCGCAGATAAACAGAAATTGAGAGAGTTTGTCAAGAAGAGTATTGCCATTGAATAAATACTAAAGGGAGTTCTGCATATTGAAAGGTGAAAACAGGAGAGAGAGGATTAGAGGAGAGTATAGAAAGGAAGATTAAGAGTAACTAAAAAGATAAAAAGAGAAATAAAAACAAAATGACATAATTGAATCTCAAGAAAAAAAGGCTATACTAAGTCAGAGTAAATGGATTAAACTCTTTAATCAAAGGACCCAGATTAGCAGAATGGACAAGGACATATGACCCATCTATACACTGTCTCCAAGAAACTCAACATAGACCCAGGGACACAGGTTGCAAGTGAAATGTTTGGAAAATGATTTTACACCCAAACATTAACCAAAAATGGCAGAAGTACTATACTAATATTGGACAAAATAGACTTTAAATGCAAAACTGCTGTAAGACAAAAAAAAAAAAAAGACACTATATATTAATAAAAGGGGAACTCAACCAAGAAGAAATAAAAATCATAAATATTTATGCACCTGACCAGGGAGCCCTAAAATACTTGAGGCAAATATGGGCAAAAATAGGGAGAAAACTAGACGTCTCTATAATCATAATGGGGTACTTCAATATACCATTATCACTATTAGAACATCTTGATAGGGGCACGATAAAGATTGAATAATATGAAAAATGAAATAGACCTAATGGACTTATACAGAACACTACACTCCAAAGCAGCAAGGTATATACATTCTTCTTGAGGGCTCATGGATCATTCTCCAGGACAGATCACACGCTAGGTCATGGAACAAGTCTCAATGAATTTAGAAAGATTGAAATTGTAGAAAGCACTTTCTCTGACCACAATGGAATGGAGCTAGAAATCACCTGAAGAACTGGAATTGGCACAAATGTATGGAAGTTAAACAACACACTCAGTCAATAGGTCAAGGAGGAAACTGCCAGAGATATCAGTAATTACTTTGAAGTGAATAAAAATGAGAAAACAACATAGCAAAGTTTATGGGCTGCAGCCAAATAGTACTAAGGGGGAAATTTATAACCCTAAATAGCTACATTAAAAAAGAAGAAATTAAAAAAATCAAAAAGAAAGAGCTAAAATCAAAGACTTAACTGTGCCCCTGGAGGAAGCAGAAAAAGAACAAACTAATCCCAAAGCAAACAGAAGGAAGGAAGTAACAAAGATTAGAACAGAATAAAATGAAATTGAAGATATTAAAAAATAATAATAAACGCTAAAAGAATTAACAAAACCAAAAGTTGGTTCTTTGAGAAGATTAATAAAATTGACAAACACTTTAGCTAGACTAACAAAGAAAATAAGAGAGAAGATGCAAATAAATGAAATCAGAAATGTGAGGGGATATCACTACCGATCCCACAGAAATAAAGAGCATCATGAGAAGATACTTTGAAAAATTGTATGCCAACAAGAAGGACAATTTCAATGAAAAGGATGAATTTCTAGAAACACAGAAGCAACCTACATTGACAAAAGAAACAGAAGAACTCAACAGACCAAAGAAGAAATGGAAGAACTCAATAGACCAATCACAAGTAGTCAGATTGAACTAGTCATCAAAAACCTCTCAATTAAGAAAAGCCCAAACCAGATGGCTTCACATGTGAATTCAATTAATCATTCCAGAAAGAACTAATACCAATCCTGCTCAAACTCTTCCAAAAATCGAAAAGGAGGCAATATTCCTCTTCCTCAACATGATAAAAAACATATATGAAAAACCCACTGGGGAGCAGATGTAGCTTAAGTGGTTGAGTGCTTGCTTCCCACATGGGAGGTTCTGGATTTGGTTCCTGGTAACTCCTAAAAAAAAAACAACAACAAGCAAAACAAACAAAAAAACCAACTCAGGAGAGCTGATATGCCTCAGTGGTTGAGCAGCAGCTTCCCACACATGAAGTCCCAGGTCCATTCTGTGGCCCCCGGTACATACTTCAAAAAACAACAACAAAAACAAAAAACTCCATGGCAAACATCATACTCTATGGTGAAAGGCTAAAGGCTTTCCATCTAAGCTCTAGAACAAGACAAGGATACCCACTGTCACCATTCTTATTTAACACTATTAGAAGTACTTGCTCAAGCACTTAGGCAAGAAAAAGATATAAAAGTCATCCAAATTGGAAAGGAAGAAGTAAATTTTTCACTATTTATAGATAGCATGATTCTATATGTAGAAAGACCGGAAAAATCTACAACAAAGTTTCTAGAGCTGATAAACAAGTTCAGTAAAATGGCAGGATATAAGATCAACACTCAAAAATCAACAGCATTTCTGTACAACAATAATGAGCAATCTGAGGAGGAAATGGAGAAAAATTCTATTTGCAATAGCAACTAAAAGAATCAAATATCTAGGAATAAACTTACCTAAAGATGTAAAGGACTTGTACACAGAAACCTACACAACGTTGCTAAAGGAAATCAAAGAACACCTAAATAAATGGAAGAATATTCCATGTACATGGATTGGAAGACTAAATATCATTAAGATAGGTCTCCTACCCAAATTGACTTACAGATTTAACGCAATGCCAGTAAGAGTTACAAGAGCATTTTTTACTGAATTGGAATAGCTAATTATGAAATTTTTTTGGAAGGGCAAGAGAGCCCCAAATAGCCAATACATCTTGAAAAGGAAAAACGAAATTGGAGGACTCAAGCAACCTGACTTTAAAGCATACCACAAAGCTACACAGTCATAACTGCATGGTATTAGTACAAGGAGAGACATAATAAAAAATGGAACCAAAATGACAGTTCATGTGTCATATTAGCTGCACATATCCAGCTAATTGATATTTGACAAGGCCACTAAACTCACTCAACTGGAACAGAATAATCTCTTCAACAAATGGGGCTTGGAGATGATTATTCATATCCAAATGAAGGAGAGGGGATCGTCATCGCATGCCCTATACAAAAATGAACTCAAGATGGATCAAAGACCTAAATATAAGAGTGAAGACCACAAAGCTCCTAGAAGAAAATGTAGGGAAGCATCTATGAGATCTGGTAGTAGGAAATGGTTTCATAAACTTAACACCAAAAACACGAGCAACAAAAAAAATTAGATAAATGGGACCTCCTCAAAATTAAAAACTTTTGGGTTTAAAGAAATTTGTCAAGAAAATGAGAAGACAGCATACTCAATGGGAGAAAATATTTGGAATCACCTATCTGATAAGGTCCTAAAGAAATCCTACATCTCAGAAATAAAAAGACAACCCATTGTAAAAATGGGCAAGAGATTTAAGTAGACATTTACAAAGAGAAATACAAATGACTCAAGAGGACACGAAGAGATGCTCAACATCACTAGCTATTAGGGAAATGCAAATCAAAACTACAATGAGATATCCTCTTACAGCTAACAGATTGACTGCTATTAAAAAACCAGAAAGTTAACAGTGTTGGAGAGGATGTGGAGTAATAGAAACACTCATCCGCAGCCGGTAGGAATGTAGAATGGCGCGGCCATTGTGGAGGACAGTTTAGTGGTTCCTTAGGGAGCTAACTATAGAACTCCCATATGATCCAGCAATTCCAATACTGGGTATACCTAGAAGAAATGAAAGCAAGGAGACAAACAGATATATGCACACCAATGTTCATAGCAGCATTATTCACTATTGTCAAAAGTTGGAAGCAACAGTGTCTAACAAGTGTCCATTAACAGATGAATAAACAAAATATGATATGTACATACAAAGGGATATTACTCAGATAGAAGGAATGAAGTACTGACACATGCAAAAACATAGAGAATCTCAAAGACCTTATGTTGAGTGAAGTAAGCCAGTCACTAAAGGAAAAATATTGCATGATCTCACTGACATGAACTAAGGATAGTGACCAGAATCATAGACGTAGAGTCTGGAAGATAGGTTACCAGGGAATAGAAAGTGAGTAGAGGGTGGTGAGCAATACTCAATCTGGGTAGAATCTATAAGGTGGATGGGGGTGATGGTGGTATAGTGATGTGAATAGTGTCGACAATGCTCAAGTGTAAGTGTGTGTAGGGTTGGGGGGTGGGTAGGGCTATTCATAGAGCTCAGGGGAGGGTGGGAGGAAGGAACAGGTGAACTCTTGGGAGGGAGAGGACTGTGGTTGGGAATACAATTGTGAGAGTGTTCTTTTAGCAACTGTATTAGTCAGCCAAAGGGGTGCTGATGCAAAATACCAGAAACACCAAAATACCAGAAAACTACAATCCAAGTTCACAATGATGACAAGGATGTTTTCTTCTAAGAATTTTAAATTTATAACAGTTTTATCTTATCTTTAGGTCTTTGATACATTTTTAGTTCATTTTTCTATATGGTATGTGGTAGGGGTAGAATCATTCTTTTGCATGTGGATATCCATTTGTTCCAGCATCATTTGTTGAAAAGATTATTTACCTATTGAACTATCTTGGCATCCTTGTCAAAAAACTAATTGAACCCAATATGTAGGTTTATTTCTGAACACTGAATTCTGTTCCACTGATCGCTACATCTGTCCTTATGATAGTACCACACTGTTTTAATTTAGATTTGTAGTGCATTTTGATACTGGGAAGTCTGAGTCCTCCAACTTGTTCTTTTTCAAGATTGTTTTGACTATTGTAGGTCCCTTCCATTTCCACACGAATTTTATGATTGGCTTGTAAATTTCTGCAAAGAAAGGCTGCTGGGATTTTGATGGGGCTTGTATTGAATCTGTAGAACAATTTGGGAGTATTGCCATCTTAACAGTATTAAGTTTTCTAATCCATAACATGGGGTGTCTTTGCATTTATATAGGTCTTCTGTAATTCCTTTCAATAAAGTCTTGTATAGAAGTCATCCATCTCCTTTGGTAACCCTCTGCACTTTTAAGATGAGTAATCTAAGAGAGGTTAAGTATAAGTGGTCCTCAACTGCATACTGGTTTTCTTTTTTGGTGAAAACTCAGATTTCTACTAGATTCTATGCTGACCATGTACCCTGGTTTTCAAAAAACAATTGAGCTAATAATGTGTATAAGATATTGATCTACTGACTCAAAGCTGCAGTCAAGTATTCCACTGCCATTCAAGGTAGTGAATGATGCTTTTATATATTAAACAAATACCAGGGTAATTCACATGATATGGCTACTGCCCTTAAGATAAAACCAAAAGTCTCTTTTTCAAGTAAAAAAAAATGGTACTTTTTAAAAGATAAACAACACAAACACATACCCGAGACACGCAGCTACTGAACCTTCAACAAGAAACCTATCAATTATTGAGAAATGACAAGGTTTTGAACCTGAAGGAATAAAGTCCAAGAACCTGAAGTGGTTTAAAAACACATCTGAAACTACATTAACACTCTTACCATCAAGAGGTGGAGTCTAATCCCCCTCATTTGATTATGGCCTGTTCTCAGTGACTACTGCAAAGAGAATGTGGTGGAAGCGGTGCTGTGTGACTTACAAGGTTATACAGCTGGTAGATTCCACCTGGGAATCTACTCTCTCGGGATGCTGTACATTGGAAACCAGGCACCATACAGTGAGGAGGCCAATGTGGAAAAACTTCAAATAGGCCTTTGTGACAGTTTGAATTTTGTGAATCCTAGAAAGAGTGTTCTTGAACTAAATCATTCCTGTGGATGTGGGACCCTTGATTACATTAAATTCAGTTAAGGGATCTTTATTAGATCACTTGATAAGATGGTTTCTGAATGGACTACTTTAGTGAGGCTTATTCAGGTTGGGTCTCCATCCTCTTACTGGAACCTTATAGAAAGGGAGACACAGAGAGAAGACGCACAGAAAATGGAGCTCTGCCATTTTGATCTGGCCACGTGAGACAGAGGACTCAAGGACTGCTAGCAGCCAACGCTGAGGCACAATGCTCCCAAGAGGCTGGACCTATGGAGTAGCTCAAGGCCCAAGAGAAGAGCCATATGCCTAATCACCCACAGCTGGGCTCAGGGAGAAAGCAGAGTAGCCAAAGCTGAGAGAGGAGACCCAGAAAGAGACAAACCATATGCCTGATCACCCACAGCTAAGCTCCTGGAGACTGAGAGCCATGACGGCAGGGCAGGGACCTCGGCAGAGATCGGCTGCCATCTTGCCTCCCCAAGAGGCAGAACATTACGATCAACAGGAGACTGTGGTGAGAAAGCATCTGTGATGGTGCCTTGATTAGGACATTTTTCAGACTTGAACAGTAAGCTTTTACCCAAAATATATGCCCCATTATAAAAGCCAACCCATTTCTGACATTTTGTACTGGCAGTCTTTAGCAAAAAAAGACAGTCTTCTAGCAGACAAGACCTGCTAACGTATGAGTAATAATAATCAGATATCTGAGTGAGGAAGCCTGCCAAATGACTCTAGTCTCAGCTACAAGTGACAGAAAATACATGAGAGAACCTGAGCAAGAACCATGAACCTTAGTCCAGTCAACCACTGGATCCATGAGAATAAAGTATAGTGTGGTTTGTTTGAAACAACAGATAATCAGAAGAGACCCAAAGGCAGGTTCTCTACTCAGATTAATTAAGCCAATCATACTTAGTATTACATACTACAAGTGGAAACTAAATGACCCTGGCTTTCTGTCCCAAAATTCTAGACTCATAACCTAAAGGTTGGAAGAGCCCCTATGGGTCATTCAATCTAAATGTTCAGGCAAAACATTGATTGCCAAATGGTCTTCTTGCTTAAAATGTGTACCTCATAAACTATGAGCTCGACCTCCTTCAATTCACAAATATTTAAACAGGCCAGGATACTACAGTTCTCCAGGTAAGTCCAGAAAAATCTTCACTTACAGAGTGAGGTAATTTTGAAACGTGAAAAAGAAAATAAGTTATTCATAAGGCAAACATGTAAGAAATTTGTATGGAAGGAGACACAAGGTACTTGACCAAAATTCTGTCTTTAACAAGGGTACAAAAAGACAGGTAAGGGATGAATTGAAAATTTGTCTTTTAATATAGCATTCAAAAGAAACAAAAACTAAACCTGTACTAGGGTAAATGTTTGGTGACTCCTTTCCATTTTATCTTTGCATCCCAATGCAGTTAAATAATTGGAGTTAGTTGAAATTCACAAGTATGTTAAATTACTATCCACAGGTTATTTTAAACTCTAGTAATAGCAAACTATTCAGACACTAAAACACATTCCTAATGTGATCTTATATTTTACTGACAATTAGGATATACTGTTATAAAAATTAAAAATATTTTAATTGTAGTAGATATTATAAGAAATAAATGATCCTATTATTATTGGATATAAATACTAGGAAACTACTCTCAGAGAAAGTGGTTCCCCAACATCTTTTGTTCTGGTCATTCATTGAAAAGACCAAAAATAAAGCAACATTTGCTTGGGAAATAGTTTTTAATGAAGGTATTTGTTGCATAAATCCGAGTTTTCTAGAAAACATGATGAATTTGAATTACATCATTTACAACCCACCATGGAATCCACAAAGGTGACTGGCTGGCAATTTAATGCACTATCTCCATTTCATTAACACTATACATTAACTTCCTGAGCTGCCAATCACATTTCCTGGAAGAGCAAGAACTTTTCAGTAATATGGTTTTAACGGATGTCCTTTATAGTTCAGGACAGTAAAAATACAAAGATGAAATACCCAGGACCAGATGGCTTCACAAGTGAATTCTACCAAGCATTCAAGAAGATTTAATATCAATCTTACTCAAACTCTTCCAAAAAATTGAACAGGAAGGAATGCTACCAAGCTCATTCTATGAAGCCAATATCACCCTAACATGAAAGCCAGATAAAGATATTACAAAAAAAGAAAATTACAGGCCCATTTCCCTAATGAATACAGATGCAAAAATCCTTAACAAAATACTCGCTAATTGGATTAAAAAAAAACATATTAAAAGAATTATTCAATGCAGAGTGGTTGTAGTTCAGTGGTTGAGCACCTAGTTCACATGTACAAGGTCCCACGTTCAATCCCCCATACCTCAAAAAAAAAAAAAAAAAAAAAAAAAAAGAATTATTCATCATGATCAAATGGGTATTATCCCAGGCATGCAAGGTTGGTTCAAAATAAGAAAGTCAATCAGCATAATACACTACATTAATAAATCAAAGAAAAATCACATGATCATCTCGATTGAAGCAGAAAAATCATTTGACAAAATACAGCATCCTTTCTTGATAAAAACACTCCAAAAGACAGAAATCGAAGGAAACTTTCTCAACATGATAAAGGGCATATATGAAAAACCAACAGCTAACATTGTACTCAATAGTAAAAGACTGAACGCTTTCCCGTTGAGATCGGGAACAAGACAAGGATGACCACTGTCACCTCACCACTGTTGTTCAATATAGTGCTAAAGGTTCTAGCTAGAGCAATCAGGCAAGAAAAATAAATAAAAGGCATCTAAATTGGAAAGGAAGAAGTAAAACATTCACTATTCGCAGATGATCCAATACTTTAAAAAATCCCCAAAAATCTACAACAAAGGCACCAGAGCTAATAAATGAATTCAGTAGAGTGGCAGGATACAAGATTAATACTCAAAAATCAGTAGTGTTTCTATACACTAGTAATGAGCAATCTCAGGAGGAAGGCAGGAAAAGAATTTCATTTACAATAGTGACAAAAAGAATGAAATATTTAGGAATAAACTTAACCAAGGACGTAAAGCACTTGTATTCAGAAAATTACAATGCATTGCTAAAAGAAATCAAAGACGACCTAGATAAATGGAAGAACATCCCATGTTTATGGATGGGAATAAATATCGTTAAGATGTCAATAAATCATTGATGTGGAGGCAGTGGCCACTGGAGGTTCTGAGGGTAGAGAGAGGGAAAAACAGGTGTAATACGGGGGCATTTTCAGGACTTGGGAATCATCCTGAATGACATTACAATGACAGATACTGGCCATTTTATATCTTGCCATAACCTACAGAATTGAGTGGGAGAAAGTGTAAACTATAATGTAAACTATAATCCATGCTTAGTGGCAATGCTCCGAAAAGTGTTTATCAATTGTAATGAATGTACCACACTAATGAAAGATGTTGTGAGAAAATGTGGGAGGTGTGGGAGGCAGGGCATACGGGAATCCCCTATATATTCTCTGTAACATTTACGTAATCTAAGTATCTTTTTAAAAAATAAAAAAATGAAAGGAAAAAAAAAGAGGTAAATTATACCCAAATTGATATACAGATTCAATGCAATCTTGATAAAAATTCCAAGAACTTGAAGAGGAAAGAACACTCCCTAATTCCTTCTCTTAGGCTGGCAACACTGTAATACCAAATCCAGATAAAGATATCACAAGCAAAGAAAATTACTGAACACTATCCTTTATGAATATAGATACAAAATCCTTTTAACAAAATACTTGCAAACCAAATCCTATAGTGCATTAAAAGAATTGTACAACATGATCAAAAGTGGGATTTATTACAGGTATGCAAGGATGGTTCAACATAAGAAAATCAATTAAGGGAAGCAGATGTGGCTCAAGCACTTGGGCACCTGCCTACCACTTGGGAGGGCCTGGTTTTGGGTCCTGGTGCCTCCTAAATGAAGGCAAGCAGAAGCTGCCTCTCTATGCAACGAGCTAGATGCCGCCTCCTGCCACAAAGAGCTAGAAGGCACCTCCAGCCACAAAGAGCTACAAGGTGCCTCCCGCCACAAAGAGCTAGATGCTGTCTCCTGCCTCAGTGAACTAGACTCTGCCCCCGCCTCAACAAGCAGAAGCCATAAGTCACCAGAGGCCACAGCCCATGGGGAGCGGATGTGGTTCAGGCTGTTGGGTGCTTGCCTCTCATGTGGGAGGTCCAGGGTTCAATTCCCAGTGCCTCCTGAAGAAGATGAACAAACAATGAGCAGACAAATGAGCGAACCATTGGGAGGAAAGGAGGGATAAATAAAGAAAAAGTAAATAAAATAAATCTTTATTAAAAAAAAAAAAGGAAATCAGTTAATATACCATATTAACAGAATGAAGAGGAAAAAAACCACACGAGCAAGTCAAATGATGCAGAAAAGGCACCCTTTCATGAAAATAACAACAACAAACAACCCACTTAGAATACAAAGAAAAGAAGAAAACTTCTTCAACATGATGAAAGGCACATATGAAAAAATCCACAGTAACATCCTACATAATAAGGAAAGACTGAAAGCTTTCCCTCTAAGTTCAGGATTGGGCATGGGGCATAGGGAGTTAAAACTCAACTAGTAGAGTTTCTCATTGGAAAAGTGAAGGAAAAGTTGGTTTAAAAAAATGCCAATGGAAGGTGGTGATGTTTCCACATAGTCTATTAAAAATGTATCTATTTTTAATAGATTATGAATCTATTTAAAATCACTGAATTGTATACTTAAAAATGGCTAAATGATTTATTTTAGGTTGCATATAGTTACCAAAATACAGTACTACTCAAAGAGTGAGCCCTAATGTAATCTATGGATTATAGTTAACAACTATAATATTAATAATTGATCAATTGTAACAAAATTACTACACTAATGCAAAATGTCAGTAATAGGATAAACAGAGTGTGGGAGGAGGGAATTTAGTACTTTTTTGAATGATATTTCTGAAATTTACAACTGCTAGAATAAAAATTTTTAAGCTTAAATATGATTATTAAAAATTCTGCATGTGGTTAAATGAAGTAACTATATTTTTAAAAGCATACTTTTATGGAAGGCTTGGAGACTGAAAAAGAGAAAAGAGAATTATTTGATACAGATCCAGACATCCTAGGGGAAATGGAAAGTTAAGTCAACAGATATATCAGGAGAGCAGGGAGTAGTTGCTTATGATACATTTTCAGAGAATAAAGTGATCCTATAGTAATCTACTCTTTTAATGAGCCCTGATGAGGATGAGGCTGCTGCTAGAAAGGGGGTCAAATAAATGTAATGACAGGACTTTTTAGAAGAAATGTCCTGGGATTTACCTAAGAAGTACTAAATAATATATAAATTTGGTCTAAAAGGGATACCAGCAACCTAGGGCTGAATCTGAGCAGATTAGGAAGTGTCTATCATTCAGCATGAAGCTGAATCAAGCTGTATTGATTAATGAAGGAAGTCCGATGAAGGTCCTTGATGAGTTGGCTGTCAAAGACAACGTGGGAAATTCTCTCTGAATGCTGAAATCACTTCCCCTTTTAAGGCATTCAACTGACTGGATAAAACATCACTCATTGCTGAAGGCAATCTCCCTGGTTGATTGCAGATGTAATCAGCCATCTATGCAGTAAACTCATTGATGACTAAAGTCCATAGATGTCCTTTTTTTTTTTCACAATACATACCAACATTTGCAAAATGATATATAAATGTATATGCATATATGTGCATTTGCTTACAAAAATGTTATTTATGTATATATATAAATATATTTTAAGAGGTGCTTAGATACCCAAAATATTACACAGAACCCACTGGGATTCCCATGTTTCCCACCTCCCACACCTCCCACCACATCCCACACAAACATCTCCCACAAGTGTGGCCCACCACCCTCAATGGACTTACACATTCTGGGGCCTTGCCACCAACCATAGACAACAGTTCACCCCGTAGACAACACTCTCTCCCACACAGTTCTTAGTGGTATGTGCTATTTTAAAATGGCCTACATCCGTTGCCACAAAGGTACTCAGGACAACCTCCAAATCCCAAAGAAGCCCCTGTATTTCAACTGCTCATCCCCTCCCTGCCCCAAAAGTGTCTAGTGGCCACTGGCTCCACCTCATTGTTATAATTTCTTCCATTGATAGATGTCCTTTTATTACAATTAACCCAATGCTTGCTTCACCAAACAACTGGGCACAATTAGCTGGCTGAGTTGACACATTAGCCTAACCATCATACATTCAATACTATAATGTGACAATTCTGAAAACCATATTCTCATCCCTCTCCAGGGTTTGTTGTTGCTGATTGTTGTTGCAATACCCAGCTTTATTCTAAGGCTTTTTTTTTTTTTAGGAGGTATCAGGGATTGAACCCAGGACATTGTACATGGGAAACAGGCGCTCAACCACTGAACTACATTTGCTCCCCAATGAGAGTTGTTTTATTCGTTTGTTTTGCTTTTAGGAGGTACCAGGGATCAAACCTGGACCACGTCCATGGGAAGCAGGTGCTCAAACACTTAAGCTACATCTGACCCCCTATTCCAAGGCTTTGTGATGTACCTATTGTTTGGCCCAGGCTGCAGGGGCTGGTTCATTTGCCTTTAATATTTTAATATTTAATTTTTAATATTTGAATGTCTGCTGCTTCTTCACCCTGGGGTAGTTCCAAATATGGTGGAATAAAGCAAGCCCTTGTTCTTATTTCTTAAGGGAACTACCAGACAAGTCAAAACAAAAAACTCCAATTCTTTAAGAACAAAGTCCACTCTGCTCCCTCTGACATCAGGAACTCACACTGAGAATACTGGCTACTGTCTTCAAGACTCCCACTGAGTCAGGGAAGAGAAGGTTAGAGCAGGGGTAAGCGAAGACAGCACAAATCTCCCCTACCCATTTAAGTCACTTTTTTTCTTTGCTTTTTTTCCTTTTTTTGATTAAGCATTTACTTGGTTACTGTAAATTCAGGGTTCCAATAAAGGAGATTTTGATACTTTATCTCAGGTGATTTTTTTTTTTTTTTTTTGGTGTTTTGTGTTGGTACGGGTCCTTGGAGTTCCCTACTCTACCATTTTCTCCGACATTACCTGAGTTACATTTTATATTTAAAAGATCATCTTCCAGACATAAAATTAGATATTTGAGAGGAACAATCAATTACTAAAGTTATTTCCTTAATTCCAAGAAATAAAGAAACCTCATAAATTAA
Organism: Tolypeutes matacus; assembly: GCA_026826555.1. Classification (NCBI taxonomy): domain Eukaryota; kingdom Metazoa; phylum Chordata; class Mammalia; order Cingulata; family Chlamyphoridae; genus Tolypeutes; species Tolypeutes matacus. The sequence continues at coordinate 9,374,820 of JAKSZT010054565.1, read as the reverse complement.
TAACATCAGTCACCAACTATTCTTGCTTATTCAAACCCACTAAAGAACAGCTAGCTCCAGATGTTAATCATACTCTTACAGATGACACTTAAGGATATTGGAATCTGTGGTTAGGATAAAAATCAGGTCTATAACATGGGAGGGAATTCAACATGCAAGGCACACAAAACTGGATTTGGAAAATTTAATGCATCAAAGAAAATGACTTGTTTGAGCAGATGAGCAAAACAATGGATTTATGATGAAAACTGATATTCATGCACTGATATATTGGGAGTCTGGAAAAGACTACCTGCTCCTTTCCTTGTAAGTGTTTTTGGGTCCTGAGAAGTGATTCTTTTGTTTTAATTTTATGTGAATTTCATCTGCATCATAAGTAGAAAAATAAATTGGTTGAAAATTAACATAGAAACCACAGATCCAATCTAATGCTTTGATTTTCTATTCATATTCAAATTCCAAACATTTAAATAAAGAGAAACACTCAGAAATCAGCAAATTACCTTGAATGTAGTTCTGTGCTGCCATTATTATATTTGCTTCCTCTTTCCCAGATACCAAAGTCAGGCACGCGGTAAACTCTTTCTACACAAAATACAAGGTTTTGAATGAAAGAGACCTAAAAGAAAAGAAATGAAACATAAAAACACATGTAACAACAAGTCCTTTAGATATTAATGAGTAAAATTAGATACCATTTGAAAATCCAAACACATACTTTCTTCTCAACATATTTTAACACTGTGAAACTCTTATGATTATCACATTACTAGAGTATTCTGTTATACCTGGTTTTTCTAATATGAAGCCTAAAGTGAGAACCTAGCATTGTATATTACAGAAATAAAATTTAAATTCTCAGTATGTACCAACAATAACTCCTCAATGACATATCTCTTAGTTTCTGAGGGTTGTGTATGTAAAAGATTAGAGGACTGTTTTAATAATGGATAATAATATTTGCAATCTGAAATGCTCATATGAAATGTTAAATAATCTAAAACTTTGAAGACAAAAAGTTATTGCTCTGTCATACAAAATGTCAGTCCCATGTTAGATTAATCTGGAGTTTTCAGTTACTTCATTCTCCTGGAATCTAATCTTCCTTCTATTATTTTGTTAGCTACAGTTATCTGTTATTATAAACTGGAAGCTCACAGTTGGAGATGGACTCCAAATAATAGGCTAGGAGTCAAAGCTTCACATAAAGATTCCAGACATTTGATGCAATTTATAATATCAAAAGTAACTATGGATATAAAGGCAGTGGCCACCAGAGGTTCTGAGGGATTGGAGAGGGAAGAATGGGTGTAATATGGTGGCATTTTCGGGACACTGGAGTTTTCCTGTATGACAATGCAATGACAGATACAGGCCAGTGTATATTTTGTCAAAACCTACAAAACTGTGCAGGAAAGGGGGTAAACTATAATGTAAACTCTAATTCCTAGTTAGTAGCAATGCTTCAATATGTGTTCATCAATTGTAAAAAATGTACCACACTAATGAGGGATGTTGTTGATGTAGGAAAGTGTGGGAGGGGGAGGGAATGGGGCATATGGGAATCCCTCATAGTTTTTATGTAACATTTATGTAATCTAAAGCTTCTTTAAAAATGGAAAAAAAAATTATTAAAAAAAGTAACTGGAAAGCAAAGATTGTGGTTGGTCCTTATTTAATAAAATCTTAAACACAATTTCTTAAGTGGACTATGTGCACTTGGTTCAACAAGGTAATCTGAATACATCCATCTTCCTCATCTTCATCACAACATATCTCTAAAGTAGCAATAGGTATTTCCCTCCTCACATGCATACACATAAGTAAAATAATGTATTATACTTTTAAGAGTCAAACGTTACCAATATTGAAATCCCAGATAAGGTTCCATCAGTAGACTATAAACATTGAGACATTACAGGAAAAGAGAATGCAGAAGGGAATGAATTGGTCAACAAATTGATCAGAGGAAATCAATGCCTCCCCAAATGGTCCTCCCTTGTTTTCTAGGGCCTCCAAAAAAACCTTTAAGCTGATACATTGATCACCCAGTATATTTTTTAAATGCTGAAGGGCTGGGGCACTTGAAGCCCTGCCTTTCCCATTCTCCTTACCAAAAGAGAGACTACTTGCCCCTTAGGCTGCTAATTTAAGTGAAGGACAGGTGCTGGGACCTCACAGAAATAGAAGAAAACAAGGGTTAATTCTAGGTGTCCACAAGCATACACCTATACCACTACATCTCCACCAAGAATGGAGCAGTATATACTCAGTTATCAAAATTTTTAAAACTTGTTTTGGAGTAACTTAGTATTTAGAGAAAAGTTGCAAAATAGAACAGAGAATTTCCACATATCCCTCATCCATCTGACCTTAATGTTAACATCTTACCTGTGATAAAATGATCACAACCAGGAAATTGACATTGTTACAATACTATTAACTAAACTAAAAACCATACGTAGAATTTCACTAGGTTTGTACTCAAATCCTTTTACTGTTTAGGATCTTATGAAATATATCAAATTGTATTTAGTTGTTATTTCTCCTTATCTTATTTCTTCTACATTCTTTTCATGTTTTCATGACCTTGACAGTTTTGAAGAGTACTGATCAGTGTCGTGTCATGTCCTGCAGTTTCAGTTTTCCAATGTTTTCTCATGAATGAGGTTATGCATGTTTAGCCATGATGTGACTTTCTTAGTGTATCATATTATGGAGATCTACTATGTCTTCTTATTGGTGGTAATGACTTGATCACATACTTACAGTGACTTCTACTCGGGTTCCCCACTGTAATTTTACAATCTTCCCCTTTGCAGCTAATAAATATCTAAGGGGAAATGCTTTGAGATTACACAAATTCTGTTTCTCCTCATAGTTTTGCTCATGAATTTTAGCATTCATCAGAGGAACATGTCTACAGAAATTATTACTGTGGTTCTTGTCCAATGCTGATTTTCCATTTTCCCCTTACTCTCCCTATATTATTAGAATTCTACTGTAAAATGTTTTGTTTTTTTTTATTCCATCATTGCTGCAATGAACATTTAGTATGTTATTTAAAAAGAGATTCTCAAACACCATTTTAACATCATTTTACACATAGAGATAATATTTGTATAGTACACTGAGGGAACTGGGCAAGACTATTTGCAGACAAAATTTACTGGTAGCCTGGGAGGTATAGCCACTCCATGCTCCACAACCCTTTGTAGATAAAGGATTTCGCATACTTGTAACCTGTCTGTAGCACCGAAGTAGGGAAGCACAGATCTAGGATATATATCTGAGAGGTGAATTGCTGGATTTTCAATTTTACTAGCTGTGGCCAAATTGCTCTCCATAGTAGATGTAAGAATATATGCACATCCAAGTATACAGAGTTCTCTGCTTTGCATTTTTTGTTAATATGCAGAATTACCAAACTCTTTACCAGTCTGGTGGGTGTGAAATGATTTATCATTTGGGTTTTAATTTAAATTTTCCTAATTAGGTTCCTTAATTTCCTATAATGAAGTTTATTTTTATTGATTAGTCATAGTTTATTATATATTATATATACTTAATATGTTCCAGATGCATGTGCCGCAAATATCTTCTCTCAAGTAATGGCTTATCATTTCTTCCTCTTTATTGTTGTATGTTTGTTGTTTTGATGAACAGATTTGTTATTTTAATGTGGTAAAAAAATTATCTTTTCTTATGTTTTGCACTTATCGTGTCTTGTTGAAGAAAGCCTTAACTAAAATGATGTCAGAAAGATATTTTCCCTATATTTTTCTCTAAAATAGCAATTATCAAAATGAGATTCAGGAATCTTTGGAGGACCACCAAATTAAGATTATTTTCACTTGCTCTTATAAATATTCACTGGAGTTTTCCAGAGGCTACATGATATGTGATAATGCAATAGGCAGAAAAATGCTTTTAAAGCTAGGCATTGAAGAGATTTGCAAAAATGTAAATTGTTATTCTTTTCAGTAAATTATTTTTGTTTGGAAAAGTTTTTTTTTTTTTTTTTTAAATATGGTATTTATGTTAACATGTAATGATTTTATTTTTTAATGAATTAATTTTAAAGTGCCTCAGTTTTAATTTCTAACACAAAAAATATACAGGGGAAGCGGATGTGTCTCAAGCAGTTGGGCGTGTGCCTACCACATGGGAGGTTCAGTTCCCGGTACCTCCTAAGGAGACCAGCAAGACAGCAGGCTGACATGACAGGCTAGCATGGGGAGTTGAAGCAACAAGATGGCACAACAAGATGACGCAATGAGGAAACACAATGAGAGACACAACCAGCAGGGAGCAGAAGTGGCTGGCTCAAGCAAATAGGCACCTCCTTTCCACATGGGAGTCCCAGGTTTGGTTCCCTGTGCCTTCTAAAAAGAAGATGAGCACACAACGAACAGACAGAGAGGGCAGACAGCGAGTGTAAACAACAAGAGGGGCGGGTGATGGGGGAAGTAATGAATAAAGAAAATGAATCTTAAAAAAAAAAATATATATATATATATATATATATATATAAATAAATAAACAAAACCTGTTTGGGGTTCTCAAAAACTTTTAATACTGTAAAGGGATACTGACATCAAGTTTAAAATGATTGCTTTACAAGCATAAAGATTTAGTTCCCATAACTCACATCTAAAATTTACTTTTGTGTATATGTGAAAGACACATCCAATGTCATTTTCTTTTATAAGAATAGTGGAGCACAGTTTATTAAAGAATATACCCTATTGCTCTGAAAACAATACATGAAACCTCCATGTGTGTGTGCGTATAGTCTAGTCAATCTGTTTCTGGACTCCTAGTTTGTTATACTTGCTGTTAGATCTATTGCTGCATCAATATCACACTGTTTAATTGATATTGAAATATGGTAGGGGAATCTACCTTCATTCCCTTAATTTTCTTCTTCAAAATGGTCTTGCTATTTTTACTATTTATTCTTCAAAATAAATTTTAGCATTACCTTGCCATGTCCCATCAAAATCCTGTTGGGATTTCTTTGGGAATTTTTTTTTTTTAGAGATTAATATGGGAGAATTGGCTATCTTTACAATATTAAGCCTTCCTGATATTGACATGATTTATATCTTTATACTTATTTGGATTTTTTTTTTAATGATAACACCAAAGGGTTAATTTTTAGGTACCTTATAATAAATGGAATACTTACTTTATTTTATTTTATTTTTTTCACCGGGAGGTACCGGGGATCGAACCCCGGTCTCTCCATATGGTAGACGGATGCCGAACCTCTTGAGCCACATCCGTTTCCCTGAATACTTACTTTAAATTATACTTATTTTCTAATGTGTTTTTGCTGAGCTATAGACAGGTTGATTTCCTCATAAAGTTCTTGTTGAATTTTATCTTGGCTTTTAAAAAATTTTTTTTATCTTGGCTTTTAATAGCTTAACTAATGATTCACATGGAGTAATTATGCAAAGAATAACATCAATGCAAATGACAACTCCATTCCAGTCATTCCTGTCCTCATTTATTTTCTTCTTGCTTTCACTAGGTCATCTGTATAATATTAAACAGAAGTTGGTATAATTAATACCCTTATCTTGTCTTTGAACATAAAAGAACATTTGACCATTAAATACCTTTGCTATAGGTTTTTGCTAGATACTCTTTTATCAGGTTAAGGAAATTCCATTTTATACCTGTTTTATAAGAACACCTTTTCTGAATACTTTTTGTCCATCTATTGAGATGTTCATATGGTTTTTCTCCCATAACTTTTCTTTATTAATAGAACCCTGACTTTTAACTTTACAAGGCTATACAGCAACAAGGTTGGTCACAGGACCAAGTTCTGGCCAATGAGAGTAAGCAGAGGTCATTGGATAAGGTTTCTCAAAAAACTTTGACTCTTCCTCTTTCTCAATTCTTACTTAATAGTGTGGGCATGATACTTGGAGAAAAAGCACCTATATTATGGTTATCTGTATAAATGCCTCATGCTAAGGATAGCAGGTAGGATAAGAGGAACCTAGATCCTTGATGACAATGATCAGCCGCTGTTCTAGCTCAGGACTTGCAACCTCTGGAATTTGTGGGTGCTGAAAATAAATCTACTATTACACAGTTTGTTGGGTTGTCTACTATTTGTGCAACCAAATGCAATTTTAAGTGATACATTATCCACGATTCATTCATATTCTTATTCTCCATCTCTCTCCCTCTCCCTCCTCTGCCTCTCAGCTGGAGCTGGTTGGCAAATTATTTCATGTTTTTACCTTCCTTGTCCATTCAATCAAAAGTATGTTTGTCATTCTCTACCATGCAATACTAGTTTTGAATTTGCTGCATCCTATTTTTTCCTATCTAGACATTTGTGTTTTTATTGCCAATATTACAAACTAAAATATAAATTCCACAAGGCAGGGACATTGTCGGTGTTCATCATAGTATATCCCTACTGCCAAAAATAGTAACTGGCACATTGTAGAAGCTCTATAAATATTTGTTGAATGAATTGTTAAGTGACAAAGTAAAAATGAAGAATGAAAAGAGTGAACAAATAGTGACATGGCCTAGTATTTAATTTTTCATACCATCCCCATCATGTTTTACCCCAGACTCAAAAAATTTATTGGGATTTCTCCCTGTTTTATGAGATAGTAATTATTTGTTCTTTAATGCTTTGGTAAAATTTGTCAATATATCCAGATGGGGCTGTTCTTTCATGGAGAAGATAAGGGAAAGGGGGAATATTTTTGAATAATTTACTTTCTTCATGCATTCCCAAGAGGTTGTAAATTGGTTCTATGGGGGCAAAATGCAACTTAGATATTGCAATATATTGTGGCACTGCAAAGGTGTGTTCTACCTGACAAAATCTTATTGCTTGGTATATAATTTTTCTCATTAGAGAGAATTTAATTTTTTTTCTTGGGGGCAAAAACGAAATTAAGGTTAAGAAAAATTACTAAAGATCTATTTCATTTTTCATTTCTTTCTTAAGTCAGTTCAAGTTAATTATGGTTTTGCTAGAACATACTCCATTTTGAATAATTATAAAATCTGTCATATGTTTTCTTGTAGTATATTCTCTATCATTAAATGTCTGTTTTTTTTGGGAAGCGGCTGTGGATCAATCAGTAGGGCTCCCGTTTACCATATGGGAGGCCCCGGGTTCGGTTCCCGGGGCCTCCTGGTGAAGGCAAGCCCGCCCGTATGGCGTGGTTAGCTGACCCAGCGAGCACAAGCAGCAAGGAGGGGATAAATGAATAAATAAATAAAATCTTTAAAAAAAAAAAAAAAAAAAAAAGTCTGTTTTTTGAGGTTGTTTTGCTTTTCATTCTTAATATCATTTATTGGTTTAACTGTTCCTTGCCTGCTTGGTCAGTTTTGTCCCAGGTTGATTTATGTATTAATTTTTGGAAAAAAAAAGGTGTTAGTTTATTGACAATTTCTATTCTTTTATATTTTATTTCATTATTTCTATTTTTACCTTCATTATTTTCTTCCTTCTACTTGATTAGGTTTACTAAGGTATTCCTTAACTTTTAAAATGGATACTTAATTCATGAATTTTCCATCATAACTCTTTTCTAATATGTGCATTCATGGCTAAAAATTCCCAACTAACAACACTGTAGACACATCCCACAAGTATTAATATTTAGTGTTTTCATTGTCATTCCATGTTATTATTCATTTTTTTCTCATTTCTTCAAGATCATAAGACAGAATTATGTGTGTGTATGTATGTGTGTGTGCGTGTGTACAGTTTTCATAAACATGGCATTTAGAAGGCATCTTTTAGTTACATAGGTCTAATTTAATTTCAGTGTGGTCACAGAACATAGCCACTGATTCTTTGATATTCACTTAGTATTTGTAGAAATTTATTGAGACTATTTGTGCTGTTCAGATCATCTATATCATAACTTTCTTTTTTCTTCTGGGATCCTTGGTCTATTAGTTTCTAAGAGAAATGTGTTAGAAATATCCTACCTATGATTATAGGTCATTCCATTAAAGTATTCTTTATGTATTTAGGGGCTACATTGTTAGGTGCATACAGTATTGTTATATCTTCCCAGTAAACTGTTCCTTTAATCATTAAGTAGTGTCACTTTATATAGCTTCACTCTAAATACATAGGGTAAAATCTAAACTGCAGTAACAAAAAAAACCCCAAATACATTGGCATTTAAGGTATAATTGATTACTCTTAACCAGTATGAATGGATGGCATAGGATGGTGGGACAGATTAGTTCCATGAAGGCATTAAGACACCGAGCTTCTTTCCATTTATTCTTCTGAATTTCCCTGGTTTTTTTGGAAGGAGGGGAGAGGATAGGGATTTAATTTTATTTTTCGGCACCAGACTCATGTTTTCCTCAATTCAGATAAATTTAGTCATCATCTCTTCAAAGAGGGCCTCTCCCCAATTCTCTTTATTCTCTTCTTCCTATGAAACATGTGAGATGTTCTCATTCTATCCTTAGTTACTCAGACTCTCTTTCATATTTTCTATCTTTTTCTCTCTCTGTCCAGCATTCTGGATAATACCCTCAGAAGTAACTTCCAGTATGTAAATTCTTCAGTGGTGTCTCATCTACTCTTAGCATGTCTACTGAATTTTTAGTTCTTTATATTTTTCATTTCTAATCATCATATTCAGCTCTTCTTCAATACTGTTTTTCTCATTATTTTGTCTTTAAAATCATTTTAATATTAAAGAATTTAAACATTTTTATTTTAGAATCTCTTTCAGTTTGTTCTATTATCTATAGTTTTTGGTGTGTAAACTATCCTATTTAAGGTATCTACACATTCTTCATTTTGAATAATTTCCTCATGTGATTTGTAATTATTTATTGGCAACTCATTTTTAGCAAAGGTTTCCATATGTCGAAATGTACCTAAGTTCCTATTTCCTGGGTAGTGGGCAGGTCCTTCCAAAGAGGGAGCAGGTCTCACTTGCAGCACCCCACCTTGAATGGACCTAGCATCTCTTGCTCCTATGTGGGCATTAAAACTACAGTTCCATGGGAGTAGATGTAGCTCAGTGGTTGAGCATGTGCTTCACATGTACGAGGTCTGGAGTTCAATCCCAGGCACCTCCTAAAACACAAACAAACAAGCAAACAAAAACCACTACAGTCCCTAGTCATAAAGCATATGGTAAATTGACTGCAAAATGATCACAAATGACCAAAATGACCGCAATGTATCACCTTTCCCTTATCTACAACCTTTGCAACATGATTTTATGACTCCTTCTAACAAAAGCTGAAACAGATGATTTGCTTAGGTGAGCAGAATGTGATAGAAGTGATAGCATGCCAGTTGTGACCCCAGCTCTCAAGAATCTCACATTCTTCTCCTCCCTCTCAGATCCTATATCTGCCATGAGAACAAGCCTAGCTCCCTGCCAGAGTATGAGAGACCATCTGGAGCAGAGCTGTTCTAGATAAATCAATGCCATCATATATAAACTAGCCCTGAAGCAACCTGCCAATAACCACAAACTTCATAAGCAAGCCAAACAACAATAACAAAAAAAAACCGATGCACATATTATATCAGGATTTTAAAGGGGAACAGCATTACAGAAACTATAGATGTTAAAATGATAAAAGGATAATATCAAACAATTTTGCACAAATGTTTTAATATTTTCACTGAAAGAGAGAAATTTCTTATAAAATACAACCTACCAAAGCTAACAAAAAATATATAATGGGTGAGTAGAAAAAGGGTGTTAAGATTATAAAACAAGTACTTTATATACCGAGTACTTCTTTGAATCTCCACCAAAATCATGAATTGGGAGCTAAAACTTGATTTCAATTTAAAACACATACTTACTACAGTTGAAGGAAACAAAGCAAGGGAAAATTATGTTTGTTGAATCCAATAATATTTTAATTTTTTTTATTTTACAAGGTAAAGGTAAGTGAAATGCATCACTCAAATTTAGTTAACAATAACTCTAAAGATTCTGGGATGCCAAGTTATCTCAGACAAACAGCAAATAACTAAGAAGAACTAAAAGCCTCTGGAAAATAGCAAACATGACATAGCTATGTTATCTTACTACTCATTAATTAAAAATAAAAACAAATGCAAAATGAAGAAAGGGAAACCAAAATATCAAGCTTGTAAATTTTGACTTTCAAAGTATTCTTTAAGACTTATAGATGTGTGCTTTAGAAAAACCCCTTCTTTATAAAAGTATTATGCATCTGCAGAAAATGAAATTTTTCTGTAAAAAGTAAGAAAATAATATCTTAAAGAAAAAAAATGAAATATCATTGTTATACAATTTTTTGTGGGATTTCTTCATTTTAAAATAAATTGAGTTTCTCCAGACCCGTTTCTAAATGATTTATTCTTATTTCTTTTAATCAACTTTTTGAAACTGTATTTATAAAATATAACAATACCATGTTAATAGTTCATTACTTTATCAACCTTCTCCAACAAATGTGAATAGATTATATCCATTAGTAAACAGAAGGACCAATGCAGGTTAACTTTATACTTAGGTGTAAATTTAATGTCTGTTTTGAATTTTTCATCAGATAAAGAAAGGAAAGCAAATAACAGTGTCAGGGCAGAACTATGAAATTTTGCCTCTTTCACAGTTATTTTTATTTCAAAACCAGTATACATTATACACAGCAATGCAGATTGAGTACCTGTGAAACATAAAACAACATTGTGGAGAATAAAAGATGGTAGAAAATGAGTGTACACTGCTGTTTCTGTCTTTAGGAAATATATTCCCCAGCAAGAAGGTTCATGACCTCAAACATTAATGCTCAATATGTTTATAGCACCTTAGTGAGAGTAAGCATGACCCTTAAGACAGTGGCCCCTCCTTAAGGAATTACAATGTGGGTACGAAGTTTACAAATATAAAAGAATCCATAAAAATATGAAGATGAACTGCAAGAAAAAAAAAAAAGAGAGAGAAAGAAAGAAAATGGCTTATTAAAAATCAAAAGTGATGAAAATGTAATTGTTTTCCTCCCTCTCTCTCTCTCCCTCCTTCTTATCCTTCCATAGGCTCTCTGGAGATGTTTTTAGTTAAGAGGCTAAACTGGATTAGGGAGTGGCCCTAATCCAACATGATGGGTGTCTTTAAAAGGAAAGGAAATGTGGATAGACAGAGACAGAGGAAAAAATGCCATGTGAAAACACCATGGATTATCAGCAAGCCACAGCCAGAAGCCAGAAAAGGCAGAGAAGAGATTCTTTCCTATAGACTTCAAATGAAACATGAACTAACCAATATGCAGCCTTCAGAACTGTGAGACAATACCTTTCTGTTATTTTAAGCCACCCAGAATGTGGTACTTTATTATAGTAGCCCTAGATAACTAAGACAAAGATCACCTGCATTGTGTGTGTGTGTGTGTGTGTGTGTATCCAAACTGTATTCTTCAGTCTTATGATACATAAGGATTTTGGTAAATTTAAAACTTGATAGTATACAGACCCCACTTCCTTCCCAGGTCCTTGGGTTACCCTAAGATGTAAATATGGCTGAAGAAAAGAGGTGAAGCTATGAACTTGCCACTCTAGGGCCTAAGGTGCAATTACAAAAGAAAATGGCTCCTAAGTCATATCACCTTCCGAAGGGTTAAATACTGTAAAATATGTAGATGAATGTAGCTATATTTACGGAAAGATTTTACAGAGCCCCATTTAATTGCCTCTCTATATGATCCCTGACACAGTATACACACTCTCAAGGAGAAAGTTGGTGGGTAGCAATGACACATTATTATCCTAGGATTTTAAGTGTATTGGTGAAAGTATATTGGTATTAGCAACATACAAATTTTATGTGTACCAAATAAAAACTACTAGACCGAGAAGAAAATCCAGATAAGAATTTTTAAAAAATGAAACAACACAATTAAAAGAATAAAGCAATAAAGTTTAAGGAGGAATATCAGAAATTGCATAAGTACAGATATATGCTATATAAAAGAGAATGGAAAAATTCAAGCCAATACATATCTACGAAAAAATGTCAGTTCACAAATTAGGATTTAAAATAAACTATGGTAGAAATTGAGAAAGCAAAAAATAAAAATAAAATATGAAACAACACAAATCCACTACTTAACCAAAGCAATTTCATCACTACCATTTTCCCTCAACTAACATTAGTGAGAAATCACTTGCAAACCTCAATATTGGCGGCTACTTATTGTAAATAATTATTTAGACTGTATTACACTGGGGAACCTGGGATACTTCTTTCAGTGCCTTAGAGTTTCTATGTGTAGGAAGAAGTGGGAAGCTAAATGGACAGGTTCTGGCAGCCCTCCTTTGCTTAGTAAAAGGCATGCTTCTTTTATTTTATTTTTTTATATTTTAGGATGTTGGAAAAGGCTGTCTGAAATAGCAGTTAACCAGCCACAAAATAAAAGCAAAACAGAACAAATTAAAAATTAAGAACTATTTGGATGGCATGAAAACATGTACTACTTCTTTGGCAAGTCAAACAGAAGAAATGATAATTGGGTATTAATTTCTTTTTATCAAGATAATATCTTCATTTATAAATAGGCCTTAGTCACTATATTTAAAAAGCACAATTGGGAGGATGTAAAAGACTATAAATTACTAGAGGGCAACATTTATTTCATAGCATCTTAAGTACAGTTTAATGGTGATTTGGGTGCTCAATATATAATGCCATTGCTCTTCCTTGCATGGATCACAGGAGAGGAGTACTAACAAGTGTGTACACCAAACTTACTCTCCAATGGAAATCTCATTGAATGTACCCTCTCATAATAAAGAGATTTTTTTTTATGTCTTCCACAAAATTATTTTATTACAGACGAACAAGCGACAGATATTAACAAAGTTAAAAAAATAAAAATTAAAAATTATGCCAGGGATAAAATAATAGTTTAATTACGGCAATTTAATACTAAAAATAACACTAATAACCTTTTACAGAGTGAGGTTTAAAAAAATTAAAATACAGAGTATGAAAATAGCAATGTGATTTACTACCATGATTTTCTGTGACACATTAATCACAAGAAATAAATAAATGGATTCCTATAGAGAAATTCCACACAGATTTATAGATCCTCTTTTGTGACCAAAAAGTTAAACTGTAAATTTCACTGTAGGGTGATGAATAAAAAATATTATAATAGTAATAGTTTTAATAAATATTGCTATACTCGCTGAGCCACACCCTTTTACTAATTAACTTGAAAACTGCCTGCCATTTTTAAAAATGATACAAACACAATTATTTAGATTAGAAAACATCTTCCTAATTGACATACCAATCTCTTCATTATGCAAATACAGTTTTAACTTTTAGGTGTAACTCGTGACTTCAATGACAAATAATTCATAGAAAGAGATTTTAGCACCTTAAGGTAAAAATTACTGTCCAATGCAGGGGTTGGCAAACTAAGGCCAAGTACAGCCACAGCCATTTGTTGAAGTACTGTCTGTGGTTGCTTCTGTACTACAGTGGCAGAGTTGAGAAGATGTCACATAGATCAGTTGATCCATACAGCAGAAAATGTTTTGCAGAAAACCTTTCTGACTTCTGACCTAATATATTATTAATCCAAGAGACTTTTCAAATAAAATGAGAATAAATAATTGTTCTTTGAAAAGTTTAATTTGAACCACTAAAGATTTGCTTGGATACATACTAGAATTATAGGTGTCAATTACCAAATCTGGAAATTAAAAAACAACCCTTAAATTCATACTGATGAATTTTTAAAAAGATTTTTGCTCCCTCTGTGGCACATTTAAAAACATCAAGAGACCTAAGCAGGTCCCACAGATAAGAATAATACAATATGATAACATACAAAATTCTTTTTACTTTTTAAATGATGGCTACAAAAAGCAATGAAGTAAAAAATGTAATAACTATAAGAAAAATCTGAAAATTCTACTTTACGTCCATTGTTACTTTCAGATCACATGAAATAAAGTCCTCATTGGAATAAAGTTTTGTACCCTGTTATATAATTTACTGATTTCTCAAATTATATGCATTAAAAATTTAGAATTTTTGATATATATCCAATATCTGATAATATGACTTTAAGAATAATCATTGTTTCTTAAATCAAAACTAAGATTTTAAAAATGAAAAAAATAAGAGGATATTCTAAAGGATATTTTAAGAGATGAATTTTAGGACTAAAGAATTTGGGAAAATAGTACCTCATCAGTGTTGTAGATAATCTGGAGTCCTGAGGAAATCATTTCCACCAGGTAAAGGAGAAAGAGTGCCACTGCATTTATCTGAAAACAAATCACAACATTAAAAGGTTAAAGAAACAAACAAAATACTAGGTTATGAAATTAAATGTAAAAACTAAAATTACTAGCCATTTATTCTATATGCCACTTTAAAATGACATATAGAGTCATTTTAAAAACGATTTCTTTTCCTACTGTGAAAAAGGAGCTGTAGCTTTTTAGTTCATAATAAAATCCAGGGTTTGTATATAAAATTCTAAAATATTCAAATTCATTTTGATGGGTAATACTTGATTAGGGAAACATTTGCAAGTATCATTGTTAGCAACTGTTTCTATAACATTTGTTTTCTAAGATTTATTGGGTATAAAGTACTGCTTGGAATAGTTTTGCCCCATGGGCAGTTACAAAATGACAAACCATCTTCATTGTACGTAAATGCAAAAGTTAGTGGCATGTAAGATATTACGACCATATCAGTACACCATAAACAATTGTCACTGCATCTTGAAGACTCCTTTCCAAAGAATTCAGAATTAATGTAAGCATCCTTAGGGAAATATTAATTTTAATAAATGGTATAGCATATAATTTAAAAGATACTTATGAACAAATGAGTTGTTTTCTTCTTCTACTGTAATAGGCTATTAAAGGTGGTGTTAACTAAGCAAGAAAAATAACATCCACTTTAATTAGATGAGTCCTACAGAATCCTGAATAAGATGTGGAAATAGGAACAAGTTAAAAGAGAAGAGAAAGATACATGTTACATCGTGGCTACAGCTTGAAAATATGCTAAGTGAAAGAAGCTAGTCACAAAAGACTATATAAAGTATGATTCCATTTATATGAAATATCCCTAATAGGCAAATCCAGAGGCAGAAAGTAGATTAGGGATTGCCTAGGGCTGGGGTATTGGAAAGAAATGGAGAGTGACTGCTAATAGGTACAAAGTATCTTTCTGGGTAAGAAAAATATTCTGAAATTGTGGTGATGATTGCACAAATCTGAATATACTAAAAATCATTGAATTGAACACTTTAATTGGTGAATTGTAGGTTATAGGAAATCTTTCTCAATAAAGTTATATTGAAATAAAGGAAGAAGGGAAGAAGAAAGGATAGAGTAAGGAAGGGAGTAAAAATTTTAATTTAGCCAGGAAATTACGAGTTAAAAACAAAGAGAAAGCAAGATGTACATTTGTTTCCATACACTTCTGATCCAGAAGATAATTACCCTTTAACTGCCTTTGTAACTTCTGTCACCCTTGACTCTCCTCCAACCTTTACTGAGTGCCTGATCGAAAGTTGAGGTAGAAAATTATCAGGGCCCTGAAGGCCTTGGAGAAAACAGCCATGGGCTACCAGGGCTCTTGCACTGCTGGCAGCTTTCTAAGCAACCAGGCATATCTTGGATGTCCCCTGACTTCCTTCTCAGAAGGAAGCTCTTCTCACACCATAGGGTGTCAGGTCCTTGTCAAGTTCAAACAGGAAGATTTAGGATTCTGGTTTTAGGTTTTCTAGATCATAAACTCTTGAGTGACTTTTCTCAGAACCTGGTAGAGAAGAGCTTCTTTCATCCCACTGCCAGACTCACCCAAATATTTTCTTATAGCAATTCTCCAAGGAACTGTTTACAAATAAGTAAAAGAGTCTTTTCTGCAGTGAAATGGAGATACTGCACTTTCCATGTTTATATAAGTCACATTAAAGTAAGATATTTCAGATCACCAGAGAGAAGGACTATGAAATGATGGTACCTAATTTTGGTAGGGGATGAACGAACAAGTATTCCATTTGAACAATAGAACCAAATGATAAGCAGGAAGAAAATTCATTAAAAAATAAATAGTATAAATCATATTTGTAAATCATATTTGTTCCCTTGTTTCCTTTGTAGAAACAAGGGAACAGTATTCCCAGCTAAAAATGATGTACAGATGTGAAAGAAAAAGTGAACACAAAACATGAAATCCTACAGGGCATTCTCAGCATATGTATAAAAATTTAACACAATATAGAAGGCAAGTTTTATGGACTCAAAAAATACCTTCTGGAATTGCATTTCACTCATATGCTTTTGGCTTTATTGAAGTTTAATATTAAAAAAAATTAACAGGCATATGAAAAAAACTTCTAATTTGCCATTACACCACTGTCAATTGTCTTTCATTTCCTAATTCCTAAGTGTTAAAATTCTTCTAAACTTAATAGCAAGTAAAAGCGTTTGTCACCAAAAGAACTGGAGGTTTCCTTCTTTGAGTGAAAATGCTATCATCCATCCAACTGAGATTTCTGCTTAAAGACCAACAACTCATAGTAGGATTTAACATTCTATCAAACTAACTAACCATGCCTCATGGTTAGCATTTCACTTTCTTCTCCCTTTAAAGGCTGATCTTTCTACCTCTACTTTGAACAACTTACAGACTCTTATTTTTCTAAATTATAAACTACCTTTAATCTTCTACAATGTGGAGTGTACATAGAGATGGAGAAAATGTATAATCTTTTCTTTTTACCTGAAGATGACCATATTTCTCACAGGAGAGGACTTCATCACCTGTGTGCACATTGAAAATTGAATGAAGACATGTTGCTGGGCGTGGATCTTGCTTAAATTGCTGGACCTAGAATCAAGTACACAATTTAAATAATGCTAGTAATTCACACACTCGTCCAAGATTACAGATTTTAAGTTATTTCTCATGGAACGTTTTAATGAAATAAGGCTTATTAACAGAGGACTTGATAAAGCAGAATTGTTACCTCATCTGAAGAAACAAAACCCAGAAAAAGCTCATAACCACTAATTTATTGGAATTAACATGATTGTTGTATATTTCATTGATATTTCATGAGCATAGCAACTCTCGTGTAGTAGGGAGCATGTTAATGCAGTAGCAATGACTTTTGCAATGTTTTGCATCTATTTTGGAGTTAAATAATGGTTTTACTGTTTGAGACAGGATTTCAGTGGTTTGCATCCCACTATACTGCTATTTGTAAATGTTTACAAAGCATTCAAAAGTGCTTCAGAGGCTCTGAGGGAAGAGAAAGCAAAAAATAGGTGTAATATAGGGGCATTTTTGGGAAATTGGAATTGTCCTACATGACGTTACAATGACAGATACAGGCCACTATATATTTTGTCATAACTTACAAAATTGCATAGGACAGAGTATAAACTATAATGTAAAATATAATCCACAGTTAGTGGCAATGCTTCAATATATGTTAATCAATTGTAACAAATGTACCACATTAATGAAGGATGTTGTTAATGTAGCAAAGTGTGGGAGGGGTAGGGAGTGGAGCATATAGGAATCCCCTATAATCTTAATGTAACATTTATGTAATCTAAAGTTTCTTTAAAATGAATAAATAAATTTTAAAAAGTTCTTCAGACCACAATCTAATTCAGAAAGTAGTCCAAAACTTCAAATGATATTTCTTTCTAAGGATTAAAAATTTTAAACTATGCTCCTGTCAACATGTTTTCATTTCCATTTCCAAATATATTCTCTTTATTATGGCATCAATTCCAAGAGAACACAGGCCATGCCTTTATTTATTAACACAAAGTAAAATTTAACCACTTTTACTAAGTGCTAAATAATCTGACAGACAACCTCCAAAGGCAAAAACAAACAAAATATCCATCTACATTTTTAGGTTAGTATCAATTCAATTCAGTAAATATTTACTAATGCCAAATATGTACATAGTACTGTGCTAGTCTGTGGAAGTATGAAATAAATAGGAACAGAGAATGAATAGAACAATATACAATTGTATGTGAAGATCATGATTTTATTCTATTTTTGAAAAGATATAAATGATAATAATAGCTGCTTGGTCAAGATCTTGCCTTGTTTCAAATCAATGTGCTAAAGAATCGTATTATAGCCATATTCTCTTCTGGACATGATGAGATTCTCCTCATCCTTAAAAACCTATCTCAAAAAACACATTCTCTCACAACGTCCTTTCTGAAACCTAACCAAAATTCCTTCTTGGAATCTCTCATCAGGGTGCTTAGTCCTCAATTATTTCTCCCACTTTGTACTTTCACTACTTGTCTATCTCCCACTATCTTATAGACTGTAGAAACTACATTGCCCAACATAGTAGCCACTAGCTACATGTGGCTAATTAAATTAAAATAATATTAATTAAAATTAAATAAGGGAAGCAGATGCTTAAGCAGCTGGGCACCTGCCTACCACATGGGAGGTCCCAAGTTTGGTTCCCGGTGGCTCCTAAAGAAGATGAGCAAGACAGCAACCTGACATGGCCACGGTGAGCTAACACAAGATAACTCAATGAGATGACACAACGAAGAGACACAATGAGACACAACAAGCAGGGAGAGGAGGTGGCTAAAGCGATTGGGTGCCTCCCTCCCATATGGGAGGTCCTGGGTTTGATTCCCGAGCTCTCCTAAAAAGAAGATGAGCAGACAGCGAGCACAAACAAGGGGGAGAGGGGTAGAAACAAATAAATAAAATGAATCTTAAAAAAAAAAATAAATGAAATTTTAAGTCAGTTCCTAAGTCACACTAGCCACATTTCAAGTTCTCAATAGCCACATGTGACTAGCGGCTGCCATGTTGTTTAACACATTAATATAGAACATGCCTATCATCATAGAAAGTTCCATTGGGCAGTACTTCTTTAAAGGGCTGATATATCTTTGCATCCTCCAAGGACTTTGCACAAAGAAAGATAACCCACCTGACATTTGAAAGATCTGATCAACAAAACTGAAAGTCAGGACCTATCAGTGGGTAACAAGGGCTGAGAAAATGAGGGTAACAGGTAGGGAGGTATGTTCTCTTTTTATACAGTGGCCAAACCATTCGCTATTAATGCAGAGTAGCTGGCTACCCATTCTCAATGTCAAAAAACTGTTGGACAGAATACAGCTGTAAATTATTAAGGGGCAGAGAACCAGAATAGGTACAAAGATATAGAAGTTAAACAACACACCCACAAACAATCAGTAGGTCAAGGAGGAAATTGCAAAAGAAATCAGTAGCTACCTTGAAATGAATGAAAATGAGAAAACAACATATCAAAAACTATGCATGCAGAAGAACCAGCAAGATGGCAGCAGAGTAAGGAGCTCCTCCTAGAGTCAGCTCGTGCTACAGGGCAATGAGTAATCACCCAGAGCTATCTAAAGCACTTGTTTGGGAGCTCCAGAACACCAGAAGAGCATCCTGCAACATTCTTGAAAGAACGGAAGGAGACTACCCATCTGCAGAGAAGATCCATAAGTACAGCACTCCATACCCAGAGGCCAGTGCCCATCCTCCACTGGTGGCACAAGGCACCTCAGGAGCTATTCCAAGGCTGGAATTGGAAGCTCCATTTCCCAAAAACAGGGGAGGAAGAGACAGTTGGGTACCAACTTCAGCTACTGATTAGTAAATCTGTCTGACTAAAGTGTTATCCTAAGAACAGCTAAAGTTTGAACCTGTCCAATTCAGAAAGAGGCCACTGGCTGCCATTTTAACTCTGCCCCTGGCATAAGGGGAAGCCAGGCTGAATGAAAATCATAGTGGTGGTAGGGACCACCTTCTTTCCAGCCAGATCAGATTGCAGCTCTAGCATAAACCCCAGCCCCACCTCTGACAGAGAGGAAGCTAGGAGCACCTGCCCCAACCTCTCTGGGAAAATACAGGTCACGCCACAGAGGCCTGTGATCATCCTACTCTAGTGATGCAAGCTATTCTGTGGCTGGAATTGGAAGCTCCGTTTCCCAAAAACAGGGGAGGAAGAGACAGTTGGCCACCGATTTCAGCTACTGATTAGTAAATTCAGCTGGCTAAAGTATAACCCTAAGAACAGCTAAAGTTTGAACCTGTCCAAGTTAGAAAGAGGCCAGTAGCCACCATTTTGATTCTGTGCCAGCATGAGGGGAAGCTGGACTGACTGAAAATCACAGTGCTGATAGGGACTAGTTTCTTTCAACCAGATCGGCCTGCAGCCCTTAGCCTAGGCTTCAGTCCCACATCTAGCAGGGAGGAAGATGACGGGCCCTGCACAAGCCTCTCCGGGTAACTGCAGGTACCTTCAGCAGGCAGACTGAATAATCAGAAATCTATCAGGGCAACTGCAGTCATTTTGGGCCTGCACGGCATAGATTACTGCCCACACCTGCAGCTCCATCCCTGCCCTAGGCAGGGAAGAAAGGGGCTTGAAGCTTAATCAGTCTCTATGGGCAACTACAGTCTAGGCCTGCACAACTTGGATTATTACACACGGCTGTGGCTCTGTCCCTATCCCTGGCAAAGGAGAAAGTTAGGAGAACCTTCATCAGTCCCTGAGGAAATGAGGCCAGCTTGAGCCTCCACAGCTTACAGCACCAACTATATCCTTGGCTCCTACTACACAACCAGCAAGGGAGAAAGGACAAGAAAGCCCTAAACTAAAGAGAGAAACTGGACCCAGAATAAATACATTTAGGAAGCCAGAAGCCAAGGCACCAACAAAAAATTACAATCCACACCAAAAACAGGAAGATATGGCTCAGTTAAAGGAATAAAATAAGCCTCCTGAAGACATAGAGGAATGGAGACAACTAATCATAGAGGTTCAAACAAATCTCCTTAGCAAATTCAATGAGATAACTAAAGAAATTAAGGATATTAAGAAGACATTGGGGGGGGTTGTGGATGTGGCTCAAATGGTTTGGCATCTGTCTGCCATATGGAGGGACCTGGGCTCGATCCCCGGGACCTCCCAGTAAAATAAAGAAAAATATAGATGGTGCACGGGCTGCCAGGCCTGAAATGCGGGCATGCCGCCAGGCCCCACATGTGGGCGTGCCAGGCCCCACCAAGCCACAAAGCAAGATGATGACATAACAGGAGAGTGACACTTGGGAGAGCCAAGACGAGACGTGCTGAAAAACCAGGAACTAAGGTGGCGCAGGTGGCAGAACACCTCTCTCCCACATCAGAGGTTCCCAGGATCAAATCATGGTGAAGACAGGAGGAGAAGGATGAGAAGAGGGGATAGGAAACAGACACAGAGAATTGCCCAGTGAATGGACACAAAAACAGCAAAATCGCAGGGGACGTGGGGGGGGGGCGTGGAGGAGTTAAAAAGGATAAAGCTAAATAAATAATCAAATCTAAAAAAAAAAAAGAGAAGACATTGAATGAGCACAAAGAAGAATTTGAAAGCATACATATAAAAATAGCAGATCTTATGGGAATGAAAGGCATAATAAATGAAATTAAAAATACACTGGAATCATATAAAAGCAGATTTGAGGAGGCAGAAGAAAAGATTGATGAACTTGAAGAAATGGCCTCTGAGAGCTAACATACAAAAGAACAGATGGAAAAAGAATGGAAACAATTGAACAAGACAAGGATCCCCATTTTCATCAACCTTATTTAACATGGTGTTAGAAGAACTTGCTTGAGCACTTTGGCAAGAAAAAGATGTAAAAGGCATCCAAATTGGAAAGGAAGAAGTAAAAATTTCACTATGTGCATATGACATGAATCTATATATACAAAGCCCTGAAAAATCTAATGCAACGTTTCTAGAGCTGATAAACAAATTCAGTAAAGAGCAGGATATAAGAGCAACACTCAAAAATCAATAGCATTTCTGTATAACAATAAGAAGCAATCTGAGGAGGAAATGGAGAAAAAAATTCCATTTATAATAACAACTAAAAGAATCAAATATCTAGGAATAAACTTACCTAAAGTTTTAAAGGACTTATACACAGAAAACTACACAATGTTGCTAAAGGAAATCAAAGAACACCTCAATAAATGGAAGATTATTACATGTTCATAGATTGGAAGGCTAAATATCATTAAGATGTCTGGCCTAACCAAATTGATTTACAGATTTAACGCAATCCCAATAAGAGTTACAACAGCATTTTTTAAACTAAATTGAAATAGCTAATTATGAAATTTATTTGGAAGGGCAATGGGCCCTGAACAGCCAAAAAATACTGAAAAAGAAAAATGAAATTGGAGGAATCATGCAACCTGATCTTGGAACATACTACAAAGCTACTGTGGTCAAAACTGCATGGTAGCTTTCCGGTCGGCTCCTGCTCGGAGGGTTGAATTTGAGAGTTCTGAGAGGTCAGATTGTCGTCAGATCATTCTTTCCTTATAGGCATGGCCCCTGGTCATGGACATGAGCATGGTCATAACAAAATGGAACTTCCAGATTATAAACAATGGAAGATAGAAGGAACACCATTAGAAACTGTCCAGGAGAAGCTGGCTGCACGAGGGCTAAGGGATCCATGGGGCCGCAATGAAGCTTGGAGATACATGGGTGGCTTTGCAAACAATGCTTCCTTCATTGGTGCGGTATTGAAAGGATTCAAATGGGGATTTGCTCCATTTGTGGTAGCTGTAGGGGCTGAATATTTCCTGGAGTCCTCGAATAAAGATGAGAAGCATCACTGAAGATAGTACCTGGAAGTATCTAAGTGGCTTCTTAACTGTTAAAAATAAGACATCTTCACTGTAGCCTGCTTGCCTGTGTGTTTGACCCTTAAACAATACCTGTAAGATTTAATAAAGTAAGAAAAAAAAACAAAAACAAAAAAAAAAACTGCATGGTATTGGCAAAAGGATAGACATACTGACCAATGAAACCAAATTGAGAGTTCTGATATAGACCCCCACACATACAGTCAACTGATATTCAACAAGGTCTGCAAACAACTCAACTGGGATAGAATGGCCTCTTCAACAAATGATGCTGGGAGAATTGGTTATCCATATCCAAATGAATGAGAAAAGATCAACATCTCACATCCTATACAAAAATTAACTCAAGAAGCATAAAAAATCTAAGTATAAGAGCCAAGACTATAAAGCTCCAAAAAGATAATGTAGGATAGCATCTAGATATATATATATTTTTAGAGATCTTGTAGTAGAAAATAGTTTCACAAACTTTACACTCAACACACAAGCAATGAAAGAAAAAAATAAATAAATGGAACCTCCTCAAAATTAAAAACTTCTGCTCTTGAAAGGAGTTTGTCAAGAAGTGAAAAGGCAGCCAACTCAATGGGAGAAAACATTTGCTAACCATTTATCTGATAAGGGCCTAATATCCAGGATATATAAAGAAATCCTTTATCTCAAAAATAAAAAGACAAACTACCCATTTAAAAAATGAGTAAGAGATTTGAATTGAATAGGTACTTTTCCAAAGAAGAAATACAAATGGGTAAAAAACATATGAAAAGATGCTCAACATCACACATCACTAGCTATTAAGGAAATGCAAATCAAAACTACAATGAGATATCATTTTACACCTCTTAGACTGGTGGCTATTAAAAAAACAGAGAACTATAAGTGTTGCAGAGGATATGGAGAAAAAGGAACCTTCATCCACTGCTGGTGGGAATGTAGAATGGTACAGCCATAGTGGAGGACAGGAAGGTAACTATAGATTCCAAGCTTTTTAACACATGCAAAAATGTTCTTAATCAAGACTTGGATGACTCCTAAACCATCCATATTGGTGATGGGCTAGATGCTCTCCATTTACTCCAAAAACACAAAAAAGAACAGCTATTAAAAATATTCACATGAGTTAAACTCTCAGGTAACTCTTCCAAATGATATATCATTATATCCATTTGACTAATATACAGGTAAGCACAAAGCTATGGGCCATGCATGTAGCAGACTACAGGATTTGCAGTATAAAAAGAAAGGCAAGATAAGGTTTTAACTAAGATTAATAAATAAAGACTATTGATTTCCCATTCTGGGGAGTCCTGCTACATTCTTTAATGGAGTGGCAAGAATCCTGAATACAGGGGCAGTGCCTAATGAAGGAGGATGGACTATTGAGCCAAGTCCTTGATAATGATGTTTGTACTAACAAAACTAGTTCTTATGAAATTGAAACTGAGCCTAGTATTATATATTGCCTAAGAGCCACCTCCTGAAAGTTGCTTAAATGTGGCTGCTCTGTAAGTCAAACTCAGCATATAAACCCACTATCTTCCCCCACGTGTGGGACATGACCCCAAGGAATGAAGACTCCCTGGCACCAAGGAATTAATAACTAGAGAAAAAGACCTTGACCAAAAGGGGGAGATGTTAAAAACAAATGAGTTTTTACGGCTAAGAGATTTCAAAGTGAGTCAGGAGTTCATTCCTTCATGTACATCTCAGGAGGATCTGATTGCCACAGTAAACAATGCTTCAAGAGGGGGCCTTCTGAGGGCTCTAGAGACATCTAGACACTATAGGCAGGGCAGACAATCTCAGGAATTTGGCACCTTATCACTGTGCCTTAACTTGGAATATATGATAACTATCCCCCTAACGTATCAGAGTTAGAGCCATTTATAATTTTCCTACACATGGCTCTTAGGCCGCTTTTATTTGAATGTATAATTAGCACTATACCCATTAAATATGTGTCCAGAGACCTAAATTTTCGGTCTGTTCATATGCTGGTTGAGCCTTGAATCTCAGCAGGGTTTCAGCCAACACCTACTCTCCAGTTTTTCATCAGACTCACCCAGGACAACTAACAAAAGAATGATGATGGACAATGCCCACCCCAAAAAACAGAGTATCTACAACTGCAAGCAAGACAGCTCCATTCATCTGCCCCATCGGATCTAAGAACCCTCTCAATCAGAAGCAGAGCAGGCATCACAACCCCAAAATCCTCAAGATTGAAGAATTAACAAACATAAGGGGGGAATGCAACTATGCACTAAAATAGACTTAATATTCTAGTAATGGAAGAACTTGTAACATTGATATAAAGATAGTGGTCACCAGAGGTTTTAAGGTGAGTGAGAGGGAAGAATAGGTCTAACATGGGGCATTTTTGGGACACTGAAATTGTTCTGCACGATACTGCAATCATGGATACAGATCATTATGCATTTTGTCAAATCTTATAAAATTGTGCAGTACAAAGGTAAACCATGCAACTATAGACCATGGTTAGCAGCAATGCTTCAATGTGTTCATCATTTGTAACCAATGTACCACACTAATGAAAGATATTAATGAGGAAAAGTGTGGGAGAGGGAGGGGTGAGGCATATGGGAATCCCCTATATTTCTGATGTAACATTTATGTTATCTAATGTTACTTTTATAACAACAACAACAAAAAAAGGAAAACAAAAAAAACCTGCTGGCAATAGCCTTAAGCTATACAAATAGAAATCAACATGGTCATTCCTTTTATACTACCATGATTATTGTCTCAAAGTTCTGATTATTTTTCTGGGCTCCTCTAAGAAAATATGGTTAAGTTAAATAAAAATAGATTATACCCTCTTGATAAAGAGCTAATATAATTGGTTTTATCAGTTTAATAAAGTTATCACTTCAGCTAACAAGGTGGTGTTTGTTAAGAAACCTTCATGAGAATTTATAGTCAATCACTGTGTCATGGAAAAAGCAACTACTAAATGATTAAAAATAAGCAAATGGAAAATTAAATAACTATGCTTTGAGTTTAAAAGCTGTTAAAAAGACATATAATTCAGAAATTTCAGAAAAACAAAACAAAAACCCAAATCCTGTAAGCTTAAGATTAATGGAGCGTGCTGCATGTCTATTAAAACCAAAAAATACTCTTGAAAACAGTCAAAAGCAAAAGGACATTATCTGGGGGATGGATGTGGCTCAAATGGTTGGGTGTCCGACTCCCATATGGAGGGACCTGGGTTGAATACCCAGGACCTCCCAGTAAAACAAAACAAAACAAAACAAAAAAACGGACATTATCTAGTATTTTATGTCTGACATAGAGAAAGTAAAAATGAAAATGATTATACAGCAAAATTTTCTAGACTATAATAAATCTAGAATAATGTCTTCCCCAGTAAATTTTTTTTTTTTTTTTTTAAGATTTATTTATTTATCCGCCCTGCCCCTTGCTGCTTGTGCTCGCTGTGTCCATTTTGCTTTGCGTTTTTCTGTGTCTGTTTGTCTCCCTTTGTTGAGTCATCTTGCTGCGTGAGCTCGCCACACAGTCCAGCTTGCCTTCACCAGGAGGCCCAGGGAAATGAACCCAGGGCCTCCTATATGGTAAATGGGTGCCCAACCAATTGAGCCACAGCCGCTTCCCTCCAGTGAAATTTTACTCAGATTTTTCCTGAAACCTTTGTCACTTTGTTACAGCTTATCATTTGGGAAAAGGTAACTGAGGGTTTTGTCATCCATTCTTCATTTATAGACTTAAAATACATACTTAGGGGGAAAATCATCTCATAAAGGAATCCAGGAAGAATACATTTTATATAAATTTTAATGATTCCTCATGAATTAGGAACTACTTAGAAATACTTTCAGCAAATAATTTTTGTAGTAGATAACTCAGTATAGCAACTTTCATAGCCTAATGTAAAGTAAATCTCTGCCTTACAAACTACTAACAATATATTGAATTAACTTAGAAAATCTCCAAATGTTTTTTCTTAAGGAGTATTAGAAAAGTTCTCTTTTCTAATGAGAAAATACGTATGCGAACTCTTGGAGGTAAAACATACCTGACATTAATAAGTGGTATTAAGACAAGTAGCAAGAGAATAATAGACAAATAAGATTGCCTTACACTCTGTGTATCAAAGAAACCATTTATTCAAATTCATAATAAATCAAAACTCTTTTAGCTAGTGATTTTAGAAAATCTGTTAGCAATCAGGTTTTATGATAAGAAACTGATGAAAGTGGAGAAGCCTTAGGATTTCTAGGTCATGATTTTATACTAGAAGATAAAGTACATGAGGCTGGAGATCAAACTGCAAACAAAGAAGACCAAAGTGCTTTGCTTTAGTTTTCGTTAACTAAAGGCAGATAAATATTTCACATTGTAAAATACATTAACATTCCCTGCTGTTCTATAATGAAGAAATGGCCAAGACTAGAGAAAGAGAATGGTGAGCACCAACAAGAGGTGAAACTATGGTGGGAGGCAGCGACTGGGCGCTTGTTCAACCTCTGTGAGTTGGTTCTCCACAGTCACATGTGGATTAATCCTCCTTTCCTACTCCAAAAGATTATGAGCATAAAGAAAAATGATTTCAATGAAAATGCTTTAAAATTTGTAAAACATCTTTTACTTATAAGAATATCAAGATCCCACATTGTGTGGTATCAATACCTAATGTTTCTGATCTTATAATTCCATGTATTTTAATGGCCTTACATCACACCTACATAGGGAAGAAATGCTAATCTTTTATAATTTAAGGAATTCAAGAAAGCATAAGTCATATTCAAAGTAATCAAACAGAAACATAATTGTGAAGACTAGTCAGTAAGGCTGAATAATACTTAAAAGAAGTCATTACCAATTGGCAAAATAAGCCACATTGCCTTCCTTCTGATAAACAATTCTAAGATAAGTTTCTCAGCTTGTCTAACCAATATATGAAATTCATGGCTTTCACAATACTTGTTTGATAAAAAAGTTATATTCATAAAGATATAAGATATTCATGAGATGACAAAATAAAAATTTCTCACACTTAGGAAAAAATGTCTTTAATCACAATTACTACATGTAACATATGACATACTGGTTTATTTCAAGTATGTGAATCTATGATATATTCATTTATTTCAAGCACATCAAAAAACTCTTGCAATAAATGATTTACAAGGTCAAATATCAATAGACAAATTATAGGTTTACCATATTATGATGGAAGAACACAGGGAAATTTTGACTTCACTTACAGGTCTTTAGGCAAAAATTTGCTACCCTAATTTTTTATCCTTTTTCAAACATAATTTAAAACTTACTATAAAGAACTCACATCATAAAAACACATGTAAGATTAAATGCTCAAAACTGCTGGCATATTTACTGGTGTGAGTATTTGCTAAGATGTAGAAGTTGAAAACGCATCTGAAACATGTTCTGGAAAGAAGGGGGAATATTGGTGATGATAACAACAATGAAAATTTATTGTGTGCTCACCTGGTGTCAGGCCCTGTGTGGGGTGCTTTCTATATAATAGCTCTTATTCTTCGTAAGAAAACCATTAAGGAGGTACTACTGGTACCCATATTTTGCAGATGGGAAAACTGAAGCACAAAAAGATTAAATTATTTGCCCAATATCACACAGCTAATAACAGACTAGATATCACTTATACTAATTTGTGTAGAAAAAGTTAGCAGGCCTGAGACTGCTACTCATAGAAAGGTCTGCTTGCAAGGTTGGCCTTAGCTGGTGTCTGGGAAGTTGGATTTTGAGTGCGTTCCCACCAGACTCTGATAAAATGGCTCATAATGTCTTAATTGTTTACACAATGTGGTTTATGGTAAACACTTGTTTTCCTTCCAGGATTCTGAAATTTTGATAATTTTAAGCACAGAGTGCCTATGTGACCAACCCTTAATAAAAATCTTGGGCACTGAGTCTTTAATGAGCTTCTCTAGTAGATAATATTTTACATGTAATTGTCACAATTCATTGCTAGGGGAATTAAGTACATCCTGTGTGACTCCACTAAGAGAGAGAGCTCTTTCAAACTTG
The DNA here is from genome assembly GCA_026826555.1 of Tolypeutes matacus. Classification (NCBI taxonomy): domain Eukaryota; kingdom Metazoa; phylum Chordata; class Mammalia; order Cingulata; family Chlamyphoridae; genus Tolypeutes; species Tolypeutes matacus. The sequence continues at coordinate 9,346,027 of JAKSZT010054565.1, read as the reverse complement.
CGCCTGGTTTCCATTGATTTTGTCCCATGTATCTGTTCCTTTTGCTGATTATACTTAGTAATCTTTCAAAGAAATAAATCATACATATAGTAAAACTATGTGCTGAGTTCTGTGAGTCTTCCTAGCAAATCTTCAAACCTGGGAGTAGTCTAGGGATCCCTGATGTCATATATACACTAACACACTATTATTAGGGCCCAGGAACACCAAAATGAAGGCAAGTAGGGAATAGCATAATATATCCATATAGAACTTTACAGTTGGAAAAGTGTTATTATGTACACTATTATAAAATTTCACAATAATCTTGAGAATTTTGCTATTTTCTAAGTCTGTAATTCCTGGCATTTTCACACATAAAGAAATGAAGTATTATATTTTAAAATTAAACTTCACTTAAGCCAGAGCAATTCACATGTCTAAAAGTAATTTGGTAAGAATTTTTCCTAAATAGTATAATATTGGTTAGAAGTTTGGATATTGTGGAGTTCCAAGGAAACTAGGTTTTTATCAGACATACACCAGATGCAAACCACGTACAAATTCAAGCCTAAATAACAATTTCAGTTACCCCTGGCTTAAGGTGTTCCTTCAACTGCAGAATTTCAAAGCCCTAGGCTTTGAAGGCAGAGGTCTTTTTAATCTATCTAGACTGCCTAGAATGTGCATTTACTGTTTTAGAGTACCTTCTTCTTTAGAAGATTCTATTGCTATTGGTTAAATAAATCTTTCAGAATGATGTGAGAATTTCAGTCCACATTGCAATGTTTTACCTTATCGGCCTGACGCATATAGCAGTAGAGAATTCCTCTCATACATTTTATAGCAGAGTGCTCCAGCTCGTGGGTCCTTCCCTTGTCATCATCAATGCGCCTGGGTGAGAGAGATAACTCATGAAACAAATTGGAAATGCATCTGAAAAGGAAGCAGAGCTTTTGATAATTAAGTATTTAACTATCTGGCTAATCCTGTGTTCTGGTGACATTTACTAATTCTGTCACAGGGAAATTCCATTTTCTAAGCAGATGTGGAAATGTTAAAATTAAAAAACAAACAACAACAAAAAAAACCTCAACATGAAACTTGTGCCTGTTTCTCACCCAAAGATGAATTTTTTAAAGGAAGTAGGCCAATCACTTTTTAAATTATTTTTTTAAATAATTATTTTATTTTATTTCTCCTCCCGCCTCATTGTTTTGCGCTCATTTTCTGTTCTCTGTGTGTTTTTCTGTGTCTGCTTGTCTTCTCTTTAGGCGGCACCGGGAACCGAACCTGAGACCTTCTGGAGTGGAAGAGAGGTGCTCAATCTCTTGCGCCACCTCAGCTCCCTGGTCTGCTGCATCCCTTATTGTCTCTCCTCTGTGTCTCTTTTCATTGCATCATCTTGCTGCAACAGCTCTCCTGTGCAGACCAGCACTCCGTGAGGGCCAGCACTCCTCATGGGCCAGCTCTCCGCTCAGGCCAGCTCGCCACACAGGCCAGCTTGCCTTTCACCAGGAGGCCCCAGGAATCACTATATGGTAGATGGGAGCCCAATCGCTTGAGTCACATCTGTTTCCCTAATCACTTTTAAAATAACATACAATATTTTCTGTAACTAGGTTGAAATTTTAAAAGGTTATTTCTATATTGGAAAAATCCACCAATGGATTTTTAAAATTCAGTGTGATATAGTAGAAGTAGTTTGTAATACCAATCCTTTTAGGTTATGTAATCACCACATGGATTCAAGGAAGTTCAGGTAAAGTTAGGCCCAGGACTTTGATCTGCCATGTGTTTAATATTGTTACAGCTAGCACTTCAGTCCACACTCAAGAATTCATTCAATTAAAAATACATTAAAATATATATATACATCAAATAAGAAAAGTAGGTAGGCTACAGAAAATAACATTAATAATAATAAATAAGACGAAGAAAGTGAAGCTATAATTTGGTAATTATGATGATAGTGATGATGATATAACATAATATAACAACAATGGCTATCATTTACTGAAGGCTTCCTTTATGCCAGGTACTATGATCAGTCCTACAGATATATTACCACATTTAATCACCACAATAATCCCACTTTTTCCTGAATAAATTAGAAAGATTAATGACTTACCCATGATTACAGAGTTAGTTGTGAAGGATTTCAATATATGAGTACCAGAATCCAAAGGCCCAGTTTATTTGCATGAAAAAAGAATTCAAAAATGGGTCTAAGTTTTGAGAAAGAATAATATTTGAGGATAAGCACTCATGGTTAACCAACCAGACAATTTTGAATGATTTGATAGTTCCAATAGCGGTGTTATATGTGGGTTGTTTTATTAGTTAGTTTGCCTCGGCCTGTTAAGTACTAAAAATAAAAAAAAAGCAAAAATCACCCTTAGAAACTGTAGCATCATTATACCTCTTTCTCCAACTACTCCCTCATGCAACCTGAATCTTTCCCCAATAATCTACAATTTGAATTTTTTAATAATTGATAAAAGTACCTAAGCACAAAATATCTGGTTATTCATTTATTTTTTCATTCATGTAACCAATATGTATTGATTGTCTTCTATGTGCAGCAACACTGCCATCAGGGAACTTACAATTCAGCAGAGAATAATAATCAATAAAAATAAATGATGATAGGGGCGATGATCAGGGAAGATGGGCAAGTGCTATGGAAATACATAGAAAGGGCAATGAATAAAGTCTGGGAGGACTAAGAAGAAAGGGCTGACAAAAAGGTAACAGAAGAATTTCCAGACAACTGACAGATGAGCAGAAGTTAGCAGCCATATGTATGGGAGGGATAATGAGAACAGGAAGCTACTTGTTAGCTTCAAGAAAAGAAGTACTGTTCAACTAAAGTATAGTGGGCTTGGGTGAATAGTGAATTAGGCAGAAAATTCACCCTGGATGCAATGGAGAGAATAGAGTGGAGGGATTCAATTTTGAAGATAAGGAGATCAGTTGTGGCAAATGTAATAAGCCAAGAGAGGGGTAATATTGGGGAATACATATCTGAAGCCTGAACTTAAGATATATAGGTTAAATATATCTAAGAATATTTCATTAAGAATATATTAGGAATATTTCATTCCAATCTACAGGTTTTGAGAAAATTTGAAAAATGAAAAAAAGTAACTACAAGCCTATTCCTTCAAAATTAACACTTTAACCTGAAAATACTTATACAAATTTAAAGTGTACAGAAAATAATACAAAATAAAAATACTATACTTTCTGGCAATGAAAGGAAAACTGTTATCAGCATAGATATAACATTAGACAAAATAAATGAGGCAACTGCTTTGAAGCACTGGATAACAGGCAGTTCACCTATAAGGTGAGCCCCACAATTCCTCTATGGCTCTTTGCCAGGGGAACATTTCCCACAGAGCAGGAATTCAAGCAAAGCAAGGGGCTTCCATTGAGTTAATGCAGAGATCAGATTCTACAGTAGTTGAAGTAGGTAAATCTGCATGGCAGGAAATTGGAGAAAAGGAAGTTGTATGGGGAGAGAAATAACAGAAGTCTATTGGGAGTCCCTGTGATTTTTTTGATGGAAAAAAAATCATATTTTTTTTGATGGAAAAAAAATCAATATTGATGGTCAATATATGAACAGGACTTGAGACTTACCACACAGCAGTTCCTATAGGATTACAAACAGATCAGAGATGTCAGAGATTGAGCAATGCAGGGGATATTTGGAATTCCAGTTAAGCCATAGTGGAGAGATGTCCTAATACCTTGGTAACTCTCAGGCACCCAGTTAAAGTGCCAGAAAGGTCACACTTTAGAAGGATCTAAGAATCACACACTAATAAAGCCCAAACTAAGTCTTGACAAGAGCTACAGAGGCGACAGCTTGCAAATTGTGTCCTGTTAAGTTACAGGTGATTGGAAAACACGTTGGTTTTTCCACATCCAACCTAACAAAGTGTAAAACTAAGTCTACAAAAGTTAAAGATGACCAGCTAGTAAATGAACTACTAATTGGAATAAAAATCAGCATGCTACAGAAAAAGATTACAAAATCCATTCTCTACAATTATTACCCATAAGGTCTATTAAACAATTAATATGTACAAGATATGCAAGGAAATAGGAAAATATCACTAGCCTCTTACCACCAAGAAGTCTACTGAAACTGATCTTGAAATGGTCAAATATTTGATTTAGCAAACAGACTTTAAATTAGCTTCTGTAGATATGTTCAAAGGATAAAAGGAAATATGACCAAAGAATAAAAAGAAAATAGGGTCTTAAAGAGTAAACAGATAGGGAAAGTCAACAGAGAACTGAAAATTACAAAACTTAGAAGTACAAAAACTGAAATGAATAAGTCACTGGATGAGCTTAAAGACTAGAGACAGTGCATTTGAAGACAGATTAATATAAATTATCCAATTGGAAGACAGAGAGAAAAAAGATTTAAGTAAAAAAGCTCATGGGAAGCGGCTGTGGCTCAATCAGTAGGGCTCCCGTTTACCATATGGGAGGGCCCGGGTTCAGTTCCCGGGGCCTCCTGGTGAAGGCAAGCCCGCCCGCACGGCGTGGTTAGCTGACCCAGCGAGCACAAGCAGCAAGGGGGGGATCAATGAATAAATAAATAAAATCTTTAAAAAAAAAAAAAAAAAAGCTCATGAAACTGTAGTCAATATTATCAAAATAAATGTAATCAAAGACCCAGAAGAAAAAAATTAGAGAAATCAGAAAAAATAGTTGAAGAAAAAAAAGGACCAAAAAAAAAGGGCAAAAATATGGGTTAATTCATAAACCTAGAGATTGAAGAACCTCAGTGAAACACAAGCTGCAAAAAGAAAAAAAAAAAAAATTAACCATACCTAGGTATATCACAGTAAAAACACTAAAAATCCAAATCTTGAAGAAAAAAACCCTAAAAGCAGCTATAAAAAAAGGACATGAAATATTTAGAGAAACAAAGATAAGAAAGATGGTTGTGCAACACAAAAAATGGAGGCCACAAGACAAAAGGAAGGATATAGTTATAGTGCTGAAAGAAAAAAAAATCCTCTCTCCAAAAATAAGTAAAAGATATTTTCAGATAAACAAAATCTGAGATATTTGCTTATCAGCAGTCCTACACTATCAGAATGCTATAGAATATTCTTCAAGTTGAAGGGAAATTAACTAGATAGAAACTTAGATCCATGAGGAAAAATGAAGAGATCAGAAATGGTAAATAAGTGGGTAAATATTGAAAACAGTGTGAAAACTGGGCAAGTTTAGAATATTCACAGATAAACAGAAACTGACAGAGCTTGTAACCAAGCAACTGGCTTTGCAGACCATACTAAAGGGAGTGCTACAACCTGAAAAGAAAAGGAAGGAGAGGCTTGGTAGAGAGTCTAGAAATGAAGATTATATAACTAAAAGGACCTAAAAGTGCAAAAAGAATGGTGAAAACAAGATATGATAGATATAACTGAAAGATCAAAATGGGTGAAGAACTGCCTTTACATTAATAACACTGAATGTTAATGGATTAAACTCCCCAATTAAAAGACACAGACTGGAGGAATGGATAAGAAAATATAAGCCAGCCATATGCTGTCTACAAAATACTCACCTTAGGCTCAAATATACCAATAGATTGAAAGTGAAAAGGCTGGAAAAGATATTCCACCCATGCAGTAACCAAAAAAGAGCAGGAGTAGCTATACTTACACAGAATAAAATAGACTTTAAAAGGAAAGCTATTATTAGAGACAAGGAAGGTTGTTATATAATAATAAAAGGGGCAAATAATAATCGTAAATGTACATGCACCTAACCAGGATGCAACAAATTACACGAGGCAAACACAGCAAAACTGAAGGGAGAAAAGATGTCTCTACAATAATAGTTGGAGACTTCAATATACCACTCTCATCACTGGATAGATCATCTGGGTAAAGGATCAATAAAGAAACACAGAGCTTGAATAATATGATAAACAAACTAAACCTAAGAGACTTATACAGAACATTGCACCCCAAAACAGCAGGATATACATTCTTATTAAGTGCTCACAGATCTTTCTTCAGGATAGACCACAAGCTGGGTCACAAAGGAGTTCTCAGTAAATTCAAAAGAACAAAAGTATACAAAGCACTTTCTCTGATCATAATGGAATAATGCTGGAAAATTTAACAACAGGCAGAAAAAGGGACAATTTACAAATATATGGAGATTAGACAACATACTATTAAATAATCACTGGGTCAAAGAAGAAATTGTAAGAAAAAAAAAATCTCAAGATGAATGAAAATGAGAATACAAAATATCAGAACACACTGGATACAGCAAAAGCACTGCTGAGAGGGAAATTTACAGCCCTCAATAATTACATTAAAAAATCAGAAAGCTAAAATCAATGACCTAACTACAAAGCTGGAGGAACCAGAAAAAGAACTGCAAACTATTACCAAAACAAGTAGAAGGAATGAAATAACAAAGATCAAATAGGGCTGGGAGACCTGGATATCCATGTCCAAAAGAAAGAAAGACTCCTACCTCACATCTTATATAAAAATTAACTCAAAATGGATCAAAGACCTAAATGTAAAGGGTAGAACCATAAAACTCCTAAAAAGAAAATGCAGGAAAACATCTTCAAGACCTGGTGGTAGATGGAGGTTTCTTAAACCTTACAACGAAAGCATGAGCAATTAAAGAAAAAAATGGATAAATGGGACCTCCTTAAACTTAAACACTTTTGTGTTTCAAAGGATTTTATCAAGAAGGCGAAATGGCAATCCACTCAACTGTAGTAAATATTTGGAAAACATATATCTGATAAGGGTTTGCTATCCATGCTATATAAAGAGATCATACAATTCAACAATAAAAGAACAAGCAATCCAATTAAAAAATGGTCTTAAATATACATTGCTCCCAAGAGAAATATATAGACTTAAATATACATTGCTCCCAAGAGAAAACACAAATGAAAAAGTACATGAAAATGTTCAACATCACTAGCTATTAGGGAAATGAGATATACCATCTCACAGCTCATAGAATGGCCATTAGTAAATAAATAGAAAAGAACACGTTCTGAAGAGGATGTGGAGAAATAGGAATACTCCTTCACTGTTGGTGGGAATGTAGAATGGTGCATCCTCTATGGAAGACTGTTTGGTGGCTCCATAGGAAGCTAAATATAGGTCTGCTTTATGATCCAACAATCCCACTATTAGGAATATATCCAGGAGAACTGAAAACAGTGACATGAACAAACATTTGCAGAACGATATTCATAGAGGTATTATTCACAATTGACAAAAGATAGAAACAACTCAAGTGTCCATCAACCAATGAATGGATAAACAAAATGTGGTATATACATATGAGAGAATACTATGCTACTGCATAAAAATGAAATTGTGACACAGATGACAACATGCATGAACCTTGAGGATAATACACTGAGTGTAATAAGCCAGACACGAAAGGAAAAATATTGTATGGTCTCACTAATATGAACTAAATATGAGGAATAAACAATTGGAGTTAAAACCTAGACTATAGGTTACTAAGATATACAATGAGAACGGGTCCTGATGCTTAATGTATATAAAATTTTCAATTAACTTGACTGTAAAAGTATGGAAACGGATAGAATTGATGGTAACACAATACAGTGAACACACACAGCTGATTTACAAAAGGGATTGTGGCTGACAGGGGTAGTCTAGGGATGTAAATGTCATTTGAAAGAAAGTTAGAGAATAATCTAGGGACTCAATAACATAGTGAAACCAGAGGTAGATGAGGATTGTGGTTAATAATACAAATACAAGGACATTCTTCTATGAACTAGAACAAATGTATGTCACTATTATAAGGTGGTAAGAATAAAGTGGTGCATGAGAAAAATACAATTAATGTAACTTATGGACTATAGTTAACAGCAATAACTTAACATTCTTGCATCAATATCCTAGAAGGCACTATATCAACACTAAGGGTCAATAATAGGGGGTATGGGAATTTTTCTCGTGGACTAAGAAAAATGTTCAAAGGTTTGCTGGGGCTGCACAACTCTGTGATGAAGAGTTCGTTCGTTGTGAGGGCCAACGAATGTACACTCTGCATAGAATGTATAAGGCATGGTACTGCATAACACAGTGAACCATGTGGTGGAAGATGGACTGTAGTTAACAGTACAAATATGAGAATGTTCTCTCATGAACTACAACAAATGTACAATACTAATACACAGTGTTAATAACGGGGTGTATAGAAAAAATACACCAAGTGTAAGCTATGGACAATAGTTAGTGGTAATAGTCTGATCATGTTCTTTCATAATCTGGAACAAATGTTCCACAACAATGTAAGGTGTTGGTGGAGGGGTGATCTATGGGAATTCTGCACATTATGCACGAATGTTTTGTAAGCTCACAACTTCTCTAATGAAAATTTTTAAAATAAAAATAAATTAAAAGTAAAAAAAGCAATATTTCACATTTAAACCTTAATGTAAACAGTCAGGCTCCCCATCCCCCAGAAGTCATATTAGAAATAATCAAAAAAGCCCAAACCTTACATGATATTATTTTAATATAAGGAATAAGGTAATTTTCCTTTAGCAGATTCTGAATATTTGAGTAGGTTCAGAAACAATTTTAAGCTGAAGGATGTAAATTAAAATATTCTTTTTATAAATAACGATAAATTGAGAACTACAACATGACATTATGACATTTTTTCCTCCTCCAAGATTAAACAAAATCAAATTATAAAGTGGACTTATATCACATTTAAGAAAAATTTTAAAAATTTCAAAATGTACTTATATAAATTTCACTGTCTTCAACAATAAAATATTAATTATATTTTGCTAACTAAATAACATGAAATTATACTACAAAATAGACTTTCAATCTTTTAGTTCACACACATATAACACACAGAACTTCAAACAGATATGAGGTTTCATGAATTGTTGACAAGGCTGACGGAAAACTAATACAATTAGAAAATTCAATTTTTATAAAATTAATAGCTTTATACCATACAGTCAATATAAAAAAGAGATAGATATAAACTCCTGTAGAGAAAAATTAATCTAATTTTTGAGACATTCTTCCTAAAATAATCTATATGATTTCATCAGCATTTACAAGTAGACTGAAACAAAAATTCTATTAACTTTACAACATGGGCATTCTCTAAATAGTTCAAAACAGCTTAATTATATTGTGAAATTAAAAAGGGTTTCATGTTTCTAAGATAAGTACCCTCGCCTTTCTCTAAATGTAAACTATGACCCTTACTACTCACATATGAAAAAAAAAAAATCTGCTTCTTTTTAGTACATAAATAATGTGCCCAGAAAAATAAGAAGACTATAAAGTCTTTATCAGATGTTAGTAGACTTCTGAGAAAAGGTCAAGGTCTGACTTTTGTCCATATGCTGCCCATAGGACAGCATTTTCTATTTAAGCAATTTTCTCCCAATGTTTTATAAAGAAAAATTACAAATCTATATAAGAGTTGAAAGGATGCTAAAATGAATAAACCTTTCTACTCTTCACCTGGATACACCAACTGTTAACATTAGCTTGCATTCTATTTTTTTATTTTGCCCTATTTGAAAGTAACCTGTAAATACCATGACCCTTCATACCTACACATTCAGTAGTATTTGCTAAAAACAAGGACATTATCTTACATAGCCATAATATCATTATCACATTCAGGAAATTTAATATTGATACTATATATAATCTTTACCCAAATTTATCCAAGTATCCCCAAAATGTACTTTATAATGTTAAAATGCACGATTCAATGAAGGATCATGTAAATTTCTTTAAGTCTTTCTTAAGCTAGCTATCCTCACACCTTTAGGTTTTTTTTAATCTTTATGATCCTCATAGTTTTCAACAGTCCAAACCAGTTGCCTTGTTAGAAGCTACAACCTGGCTTTGACTGATTGTTTAGACATTTTGATAAGAAGTTCACATGGGGGATGTTCTGTAGTTTCCATTAACTCACATTAGGAGGCATAAAACATAGCCCCATTATTGGCTGGACCAATTGGTTAAGGTGCTAGTGATACTCCCTGTATGCTAAGACCAGTAGTAGCTTTACATTGAATGAAGAAGTCATATATTTACATAGAACATGCAAGGAAATGCTTGTAGTGACATAAACACAAAAGTGTGCTCAAGGTAACCATATTAGCTCATTATGATTTTCTTTTAAAAAATGAGAGACAACATTGTTTAATATGGGGAATCATGTTTATGTATATTTTCAAATCAGAAGTAAACATATCTTCAGAAAAATTTTGTATTATCTTCAGAAAAATTAACATTCAGAAACCTAATTTTAATCTTAACAATAAGGGTTAAAATGTATTACTACTTACTATCACGCCTCACACAGTGCTTTATATGTATAATGAAATAAAGAGGAGAAATTTTGTAATGTAAAATGGTTTTTTAATATAATAATTTAACTTACAACTAATTTTAACAACTGAAACCCCCAAAGAAGTACAATGGGAAAAACAAAAAACTGAAACTAAAAAACAGTAATTGTGGCTTGGCTCTATCACTAACTAGCTCTATAATTCTAGACAAACCTGTTAAATACTATGGATCTCAGTTTTTTCATCTGCAAAATTCACCATCAATTTCCTCTGTTATTGAAAGGAATCAACTCCATGAAAATGCACAGTTCATTCTGACAAAGAGTAATGCTGATTTAAAAACCTAGAGATGGTATACCCACAATTCTCTAATAAAGAAAAAAAAAAAAAAAAAGATTAAAAAAAACCCCAAAGAACTAAAGATGAAAAATTATGGTAACAACATTATAAAATGTTAGACCTGCAAGAAATCTTAAAGTTTTCATGTAATAAACCCTGAGAAAACTAAAGGGCTTAGAGGCCTAAAAGGGTATGCGAGCAGTCATGGGTGACAAAGTGAGTCAGTGGCCGAATCAAAACATAGCTGCCTGATTTGGCTTAGGTCAAAATTTTTTTTCTACCAAGACTTGGAGCTACTAGTAGAGCACAACCAGTTTACCTGTATGCAAGAGCCAAAGCCCAGGCTCCAGCAGCACAGTAGAGGCTGTCCTGGATCTTGGCCTTCTGATCATCACCGCATATTTTAGTGGGAAAGAGACCAGTGGTTGGACTTTGGTATAGCAACAATGTTGACTTGACTGAAATTGAAGAAAAGACAAAGAATGAATTGTACAGCTATCAATTTTCCTTAGGCTGAATGTGTTGTCTTCGATTTGCTCTTTCCACTTCTGACAATTTTGTTGTTGCTTCTAAACTTAGCTGTATTTACATCAATAAAATTTTGTAGATGTACAAACAACTTCACGTAAATCATTCCAACCTAAGTGTGAATCCATCCTGCATGAAGGTGTCTCTCCAGTTTTGAGGAGAGGATTCAACTAATTAGCACTTAATGTATAACAAAGAGTATACAGTTGCTAAATCCAAAGCCAATTGAACTATTAGGAGTAAAGTAAATTATAAACAACTTAGGAAGGATGAGCAATAATTCAGAAGGAAGATAGATTATAAGCAGATCCTAGAACAGCACAGAATCCTGTATTTCACTGATTATTAACTTGTGCCTGGTCTTTAGAGGATTGTATTCATTTTATTTTATTTTATTTTTTTAATATTTAAGAGATTTATTAAAGCATCTTATTACAAAGATGGAAACATACATATTAGAAAAATGCATCCATCATCTTCCACAGTCAAGTAAAAATGTTATGTATTTTTCCTGTTTTCATAGCCCAAAACTTGAGATTTTATACCCGGCTAACGTAATCCTGAATTTAATTAATTAATTCTTCCTGAAAGTATCCAGGGTAGCTAATAACCAAAATGTAAACTACTATATAATGAAAATGGAGAGCTAAAAAAAGAAAATATGTGGAGAATACCCCCTTCCCATCCCCCACTCGTTTTATTTATTATACTATAAAGGTTAAGAAGATGTTTAACATTTCAAAACTGAATCCCATTCTTATATGACATGAAAATAGCAGCAAGTTGATAATGTTGTGAACATTTTATTTAAAAGAAGTCTGAAATTAATGTTTCATCATTTTTTGAGTCCTAAAATAAGAAAATAGACCCACTAAAATTATAGTTCCTAAAAGCAATTTTCTTCTTCTTTAACTATAAATGGAAGGGTAATATTGTCCCCTAAAGTACATTATTAATCTAATCTAGATTGCTGTGTTCCAACTACTTTTTAGGATAATTTTTCAAAGCTCTTAAATGATTTGGTCCTTCACAGAGATTAAAGGGCTAAGTTTTTTCTTTATTTTCTTTTCCTCAGACTAAACTGATCCTATCACCATAGCTGTTGTTTACACAAAGAAAGTAAACATTTCTTTCAGAATACCAGGGTATTTATTATTTTCATAGAGTAAAGAATTGGTCTGCATAGTTCAAATAAAACATGACATTTCTTTAAAAAAATGTAGTTAATTCTCCAACCAGTTACTGATACAAAGATAAAAGGGCAACATAATATATACAAGCATCTGGACTGAAATAAGATTTTTTGGGGTTTTTTTTTTTTTTGAGGTGCTGGGGGCTGGGGATTGAACCTTGGACCTTCGATGTGGTATGTGGGATGTCAGCACTCAACCACTGAGCCACATTGGCTCCCTGAGTTGGTTTTTCATTTGTTTTGCCTGTTTTTGTTTTTTCAGGCACCAGGAACCAAACCCAGGCCCGTCCATATGGGAGGAAGGTACTCAACTGTTTGAGCCACATCCACTCCTGAAATAAGAGTTTACACAAGCTTGAAATAAAAGGAAATCAATATCTTATGGGGAGACAAATAAACCAAATTTCATATTATTTGTGGTTGTAGGTCAAGTAAATGGCACAAGAAATAAACTTGTGCCATTGAAACAAAAAATTAACAATTTCCAATTTATGATCTGACAAAGTGGAATACCATACATGCACATGTCAAAGTTGTTTGTTCACAGTGAAAAACAAAATTTGCCAGACTGATCATGGCACACACACACACACACACACACACACAAAAAGTAGTAGCATGCTATTAATAACAGTAACCTGATATTACCTGTTTGTGTCTCGATCAAATAGAAATGGATATAAAAGTTTCAGAACTATCAGGACAGTACGCATAGGTAAATGAAGAAGGAATACTTATATAAAATTTTTGTTTGTATAAGTGTTAAGAAACAGTCTCAGCTTTTCAAATCTGGTAATGTTTAGGAAGGCCACAAGAACATGGAAGATATTGGTGATAGTTTTAAAATTATTCAAAAACCGGAAATGACTTGCAGATTCCTTTTACAGTCCCAGTATCAATGTGCAATTGGAATATTTAGCTTCCTAAACACTGAAACTATCCCAACATCCAAGTGATAAAATAATATCTACATAATATATGCAATATAGACAGGATAGAATAAATACTAATCATAGCTACTTAAGGACATTTTTTTCCTCAGTTTTGCTTACCAATTCTGTAATAATGATCCAGTTTATCCCACAGAGTTTCATTATCAGGTCTTAGAAGATCAATGCTTTTAAGAGGTTCATAAACTGAATCTAGAAGAAAAATAAAAACATGTCAAATTTGGTCATTTTCACCCAGAGACAGAAAGAAAGCTTCTAAGCAAATGAAGAAGCACTACCTAGCAATATGATTTTCATTTTCATATGTAAACTACCCTATTTCAATACTGGTAAAATTTTTTTGGTAGTGGCAGGAGAGAGAAAAGAAAATATGCCTGTCAACAAGTATAGAAGGGCTCTAAATATTCTGGGAAACCCTCATCCTCATTCCTGACAATTGGTCCAATGAACTGATGTGTATATAGGTCCTGACAACTCAAAAGTCACTAGTAGCTCAATCATTTCAGTTCCCTTTGAGAAATATATCTACTTACATGCCCTAAAATCCAAACCCTATTCCTATATTGATGCTTAGGCAATCCTTTGTCAAATAATCACACCCCAAAAAACTCACGTTCTAAACCCATCTACTCCACTAATGTCTTCATACTGAAATTCTTAGGACTTCACTTTATCCCAGGTGAATACTCTTGCCTTATTATCTGGACCATAAGCAGAAATAGTCTCTACTTCTCAGCCATGAAAATTACTATAAGGTGTTAGAGCACACTGCTCAAAAGCTACAGAATACCCAATAATCATGATAATTTGTCACAAAATGGATAGAGAAAATTGTTCACTTGACAGCTGATTGAAAGGAAGACATCTGAACTTTCAGCTATCAAACTAAGTATGGTCTCTCATTCTTCTTAAAAGCACTTAGAAATCATAAACATCTCAGGGTCACAATTAATCCACCTCTGGATTCAGGTAATGCATGTCAAACAACAAAGCACAAAAATGAACCTAGAATTTACAAAGGGGTAAAATCACACTGAGATCCATTAAGATGCTGAATTTACAGAAAATTAAAGCATTTATATTCACAAAATTGCTATGTACACTATGCTAGTTTAAAGCCTGGGTATTGGGAATATCTTTATGTTTAGGCAGATGGCAAACATTCTGAAGGAAATAAAGGACATGTACATTTAAGCAATAGTCCCATTATTCTCTGATGGAAGAAGAACTAATTTATGGATAAAACAGGGAACAGGAACTGACCTGCTTTGAGCCAAGGGAAGATTTTCTAAAATAGAGTCTTCATAATGACACCAACTAGAATGGCTTCCTAGTGAAGACTGGGGAGATCTAATACAGAAAAGGGAGCACAAAAGCAAAGGCCCACCCTTGCCCTTTGAGTCCCTGAATTCTATTAGTTCTGGGTAGAACTAATGATACGGACAGCCAAATTCTGGGACTCTACAAACTCCTAGTGAAACCCATCAACAAAGAAAGAAAATAAAATCAGGTAGAAATAATCACAACTTCAAAACTGAATACATGTATGTACAAAGACTAAAGGGGACAAATTTGCTAGGGTGGAAGAACTGTGTGTGAATAATATTTCCGCTTTAATTTAAGCTCTATCAAAAGAGTATTATTTTATATTATATAAAAAGTAGAATCACCGTAAGTTGTATATATACTTTTATAACAATTATTAAATAATACATCTGCATATAGATGAAGATAGAAATAGAATATGCAAAACTGAAATCAGTGTGCAATAAAATGATAAAGTGAATTAATTTTGACAGTGTTTTAATGGTATTGTATCATGGTTTGAGAAAGAAAAAATATTTGCAAAAAGATATTAAGGTGACTCTCTCTCCCCATAAAAGACTAAATAATTTTGTCATCTAATTATTCAAAGTATTATCACCAGTGAAGTTTTCTAAAGGGAACAATGAAAAAAGAAATTGAAAACCAGACTTCTCAAGAAAATAAATACCTGTTAAGAGCTAAAAGAGATGATAGTCAAATCAGAGCAGAAAAGCGTAAAAAAAATCACCTAATTCTATAGAATCAATATTTTCTATACCTCAAAGAAAGCCCATAGTGAATTAAGAACAGCTAGGTTAGATGTTAATATATTAGTGATTACAATTGTATTGTTTCTGAAGCAACTACATAAAATTAAACAAATGAGTATATTTGTCCCGTAGACCAAGAGGAAGATACTCCAGGGTTCTGTTCCCCCACAGAATCATTGAACCATTGAACCATTACCAAAACCTTGTATAGCCATCTTCCTCAAAACTGTGGAACTAGTTAAAAATCAAGTGCTGAATCAAAGAAATGGAGCTTTGAAAACCGGCCCCTCTCCCTAGCAGTGTTAAGCCAGCCAATGCTCCCATGTACATTCCTGATGCGGTACTGTTATTCCAGAGGAAGCAGAGTAATCATTATTCACATACACATTGAAAGTATGTCTGTGCAAATGTCTGGCAACTTGAAAGACTGAACCAGGAAACTCCTCCTGGGCTTAAGCTCCCAGACACCGTACTTCAGGCAGAAGTTTTAAGATAAGTAAGAGAGCACCCCTAAGGTGAAAACAGTCTATATTATAAGGAGTACAGCGGAATTCCTACAGTCAGGAGCTACCACAGGCCCAGGGCAAGACACAGCCTCAAAAAAAACCTGAAAGGACCCCACAGTTTATTTTCAGCTTTGGTTGATCTTATTGATGGGAGGACTAAACTATGAAGAAAAGCATCAGACAACAGGGAGCCAATTTGCAAAGTCTGTTGAAGGTGTTTTTTGCATTGGTTTGTGTTTGTTACCTCCTAGCACTCAAAGAAATCTTATCACTATCAGGATACAAACTTAAGGAATAGACAGTTCAGGGAATAAATGGCAGAGTTAATACTTTAAAATATTAAAATGTACAGTATGAAACAAAAGGTTATAAGACAGCCAAAGAAACAGTCTCACTGCCGTTGGCAATGTAAAATGGTGCAACTGCTGGCAAAAACAATGGCAGTATTTCAGAAAGTTGGGTATAGAATTCCCATAATCCAATAATCACACTTCTAAGTATAGACCCAAAAGAACTGGAAACAGGGACTCGAACAGATATTTTCATTCCAGTGTTCACAGCAGCATTATTCACAATGGCCAAAAGATAGAAGCAACCCAAATGTCCACCAAAAGATGAATGGATAAACAAAATGTGATATATACATACAATGAACTATTATTTAGCTCTGAAAAGGGCATGAAATTCTGATACACATGACAACAAGGAAGCTATCATGTTGAGCGGAATAAGCCAGACAGCAAAGGAAGGTACTGCATGATCTCGATATAAAATAGAATAAGCAAATTCATAGTCAGAAACTAGAATAAAAGTTGATCAGGGCCAGATTGTACCAATCCTTCATTGGTACAGAGTTTATATTTTGGGTGATGGAAACGTTTTGATAATGGATAGCAGTAATGGTTGCACAACACTGTGAATGTAATTACTGTGACTGAATTACAAATTTGAACATGTTTAAAAGGTGGAATTTTGGTTGTATATACGCTACTAGAACAAAGGTTGTAAAGGAACCTTAGGACTCTACAAACAGTAAATTCATACATTATAGTTCTTAGTATAATTATAATAATATTATTTCATCAGTTGTAACAAAGGTACCACACTAATGCAAAATGTTAATAATAGGGAAAATTTCATGTCTGGGGGGTGTTAGATAGGAACTCTGTATTTTCTAAGTGATTTTATGGAAACCTACAACTTCCTTAATTAAAAAAAAAAAAGCTCATATTTACCTAGGCTTTTAAAAATTAGAGTTCATCTATAATAAAAATTAACTAAAGAAAAAAAAAAAATTAACTAAAGGATACAGAATCACCATACAATTCCTGTATGAGTTCCATCTATACGATCTTTTTGAAATATAAACTATATTGGGTTTTCCAGGAAACACAGATAACTATTATAGGAATTATATCACTAACATGCTTAAAGAAAAGTTTATTTTAAAATTTTTGTAAATTAAATACATGAAATTACACACAATTTATGGTGAAACATACCACTGATCAAAAGACAAAGGAAAAGTAATCCATGGTAACATTTTAGACAAGAGTTAGACATCTGAAAAGCAATTACAAATAAAAATGTGGAGGAGAAAATAAACAATGCACATTGAGTATCCAAAGAAAATGAAATAAGCAAAATAACCAGTTTGGGTTTAGATTGAAATGGTTAAGAGGAATAAGATTAAGTGCCAATTTCTCATTAGAAACCAAGGAGGCTAGAAGGCATTGGGAAAGCAAATTTAAATTGCTAACAGCAAAAAATTGCCAATGAAGAATTCTGTATCAACAGGGAGACTTCCAGGGAAGCTCCAGGTGCTCAGTCTTTCCTGGAGTAGGGAGCTCCAGGACTGTCTTTCTACCACAACAACTATTAAATAGGCAGAAACTGACTGAAATGACTATTTGAAAACTCCAAATAGCGAAACTCAAAAATGACAAGAGGAACAGTATTACTGACCCCACTGAATTAAAAGGACTATAAGTGGATATTATGAATAAGAGTATGTCAATAAACTAAATAATGTACATGAAATGGAGAAATTCTTAGAAACACACAAACTATCCACATTGACTCAATACGAAACAGAAGATATCAATAATCCAATTACTAGTAAAGAAATTGAAACAATCATCAAAAACCTCCCAACAGGGAAGCATAGAGAGATTGAGAGGTGAGGAATTTTCTTGTTTGTCTGTTTTTTTTAATTACAATTATTGAAATTATGAAAATGCTCTAATAATAATTGAAGTGATGAATGCACACTATGTAATTAAACCAAATATCACTGATTGTACACTTTGAATGAGTTGTATGGTTTATTAATATGTATCAATAAAATTGACTTGTTTTTTAAAAAAAGAAAAGAATAAAAAAACTTATGGCCAGAAGACAGAAAGTAGATTTGTGGTTTCCTAGAGCTGGGGGCTAGGGATCAGGGAATAGGGAATGACTACAAATGGAAACAAGGTTTCTTTTTGGGATGATGAAACATTCTGAAATTAGATTATGGTGATTACAATAAATTATGGTTATATAATTCCGTAAATATATTGGCAACCATTGAATTGTATGCTTTAAATGGGTGAACTTCAGGTTATGTAAATGCTATTTCAATAAAGCTGTTAAAAAAACGTAAAAAAAAAAACAAACAAACATAAAAACAAAAAAAAAAATCCCAACAAAGAAAAGCACAAGTCCAGATGGTTTCACAGGGGAAATCTACCAAATATTCCAAGAAGACTTAACTCCAATTATGCTCAAACTCTTCCAAAAAAACTGAAGAAAAGGAAACACACCCTAACTCATTGTACTAGGCTAACTTCACCCTCATACAAAAACAGAAAAAGATAACATAAGAAAAGAACACTTCAAACAAATATTTCATCTGACTATAGATGGAAAACAAAATACTGGCAAACTGAATCCAAGAGCATATTAAAAGAATTATACCCCATGATCAAATGGGATTTCTCCATGGTATGGAAGGTTGGTTCAACATGAGGAAAACAATTAATGAATACACATGAACAGAATAAAAGAAAAAACCCATATGATCATCTCAAATGACAGAGAAAAGAAATTTGACAAAAATAAAGTGCCATTTCTTGATAAAAGCACGTAGAACACTGGGAATAGAAGGAAACTTCCTTAACATCATGGAGAGTATATACAAAAAGCCCATAACTAATACCCTACTTACTGGTCAAAGACTAAAAGCTTTCCCCCTAAGATCAGGAACAAGACAAGTATGCCTATTGTCACCGCTGTTATTCAACATTGTACTGGAGGTTCTTGCCAGAGCAATTAGTCAAGAAAAAGGATGTAAAGGACTTGTATACAGCAAACTACAAAACATTGCTTAAAGAAATTAAAGAAAACCTAATGGAAGGATATTACGTTTCCATGGATTAGAAGACTAAATATTATTAAGATATCAATATTACACAAAGTAATTTATACTGCCCCCTTTGTGGGCTATATAAATGGACACTCAATCAAGAAGTCGCACAGAAGTAGATAAACAGGAAGGGAGCTCCACAGACATGGAAGAGGATCCTGCGGCCCTGGGAAGAGAGATGAACCATTGACCTGATAGTTTACAGCTTACCTTATGAAAGAACAGAGCAGCTGAGCCCAGAAAGAAATGAACCCTGGGAAGAGAGACGAGCCTTATGCCAGCCTACAGCTAAGATTGGAAGAAGCTGGACCCATGGAACCTTAAGAGGGAAGAGGTAGGCTGAACACCCGCTGATGTCACCTGTCATCTTGCTTCAACATTTGGCAACAGAGTTTGGTAAAGAAGTGACCTCGAGTTGGACTCTTTAGGGCCTTGTAACTGTAAGATTTTACCCCAAATAAATACCCTTTATAAAAGCCAAAAAAAAAAAAAAAAAAGTAATTTATAGATTCAATGAAATCCCAATCAAAATTCTAAAAACCTTCTTTGCAGAACTGGAAAAGAATGATCAAATTTATATTGAAGGGTAAAGGGCCCTGAATAGCCAGAAATATCTTTAAAATAGAAGAACAAAGTTGGATGACTCTCACTTCCTGACTTTAAATCATATTACTTAGCTATAATGGTAAAAAGAGCATGGTACTGGCATAAAGATAGACATAAAGAACAAGGGAACTGAATTGAGAGTTCAGAAATAGACCCTCACGTTTATGGTCAACTGATTTTTGACCAGGGAGTCAAGTACAACTAACAGAGTCAGAAAAGTCTACTCAACAAATGGTGCTGGGAGAACTATATATCCATATCCAAATATCAGAAAGATGACCCCTACACCTCAGCCCTTGTAAAAAAAAAAAAAAAAAAAAAAGAACTCAAAATGGATCATAGACCTAAATATAAAACTAGAGACACAAAAGTCCTAGAAGAAAATATAGGGAAACATCTTCAAGATCTTGTGATAGGTGGTAGTTTCTTAAACCTCACATCCAAAGCATAAGAAATGAAGAAAAAATGGATAAACGGGACCTCCTCAAAATTAAAACTTATTTGGGCTTCAAATGACTTAGTCAAAAAGCTAAAAAGGCAGCCTATGCAATAGGAGAAAATATTTGGAAACCACACATTGGATAAGGGTTTGATTTTCATGTTATATAAAGAGATCATACAACATAAATAACAACAAGCAAATCAATTAAAAAACAGGCAAAAGATTTAATTAGACATTTTTTCCAAAGAGGAAATACAAATGGCCAAAAAGCAGATGAAAAGATATTCAACAGCACTAGCAATGAGGGAAATGCAAATCAAAACTATGAGGAGATATCTCTTCACACTTCACAGGAAGGTTATTATAAAACAACAACAACAACAAAAAAAAAAAAACACAGAAAACAAGAAGTACTGGAGAGGAAGTGGAAAAATAGGAATACTCCTTAACTACTGGTGGGAATGTAGAATGGTAGAGTTACTGTGGAAGACAGTTTGGCAATTTCTCAGAAAGCTAAGTACAGAACTACCATATGACCCGGCAATCTCATTACTAGATATATACCCAAAAGCTGATTTGAAATAATTAAAATAAGAAACTCAAACAGTCAGAATCTAGAATATAGGTTACCAGGGCAGAGTGTAGGTAGATAGAGAATGGGAAGTTACAGCTTCAAATGTACAGGGTTACTACTTGGAGTTTTGGAAATGTTTTGGATGTAGATAGTGGTGTTGGTAGCATAATATTGTGAACACAATTAACAGCACTGAAATATATATCTGAATATAATTAACAGTGGAAATGTTAGATTGTATATATGGGTAACAGAAAAAAAAATTTTTTTTAATATTCATGGAAATATATTACATAAAGAGTGAACCATAAATTAAACCATGGACTTTACTTAATAGTACAATTATAAATATGTGCTATCATCAATTGTAACAAATGTTCCATACCAATGCAAGGTGTTAATAATAGGGTGGTACATGGAAATGCTGTTATTTTATTCATGACAGTTCTGTAAACCCACAACTTCTCTAATTTCTAATAAAAGAAAAAAGAATAAAACGTAAGGTGAACATCTGGGGAAAAAAAACAAATTACAAGATTTGAGATTTTCGTCATTGTTTAAAAGAATAAATTGGTAAGTATCTACATTCTTGAACTGTACCAACCTATGCAGAAGCCATTTGAGACTATGTAACTCTTAAAATGTGACAGGTCTGAATTGAGAGGTTGAATTGAGAAAGGGAGTTCTGCAGGTTGAAAGGAAAGGACACTAGAGAGAAGCAATGAGGAATTAGTGAAAATAAAATAAGTGTAGAGTTTCTGTTTGGGATGAGGGGGAAATTATAATAATGGAGGTGGTGAGGGTACTGCAACACTGCCAATGTGATTAATATCACGGAATAGTATGTTTGGAAGGGGTTAGGATGGGAAGATATATGTTGTATATATATTTCTTCTAGAATTAAAAAAAAAAAGAAGATAATAAGATAATGACAATTAAATCAAATACACGAAACTGGATGGGATCTACGAAACAAAAGGCTAAGACGGACATTTTGGGACATAAGTAAAAACTGGAATATAGAATGTAAACTTTATAACAACGTTAAATTTCTTGAACTTGATCACAGCCCTTAAGGTCATTAAAAAAGGGGATATCCTTTTTTATAGGAAATGTACATGGAACTATTATGTATTTCAGAATTATGATGTGTGCAACCTGCTCTCAAATGTTCATAAGGTAGAGAGATAGATGAATAGATAGGTAGATAATAGAAAGATAGATGAATGGATGGATGGAAGGGAAAGATGGAAGGGAGGGAGGGAGGAAGGAAAGAAAGACTGAAATTATTTCAAAATGAAAACCAAAAAAAAAAGGTACACTAAAAAAGCAATATAAGAGAACAAATAGAAAATGTTACTTGAAAAGCTTTTTCTAGAAAAACGGGCCATTTACTTACAAGACTAATGAAAAAGGAAAGTTTCCTAAATATTTTTAAGATCCAACAACAATATTAAGAAAATATGCACTTATAAAATGTATAAAACTTTTAAAATTTGGCACTGTAAAACACCATGGTTTCTGAGTGCTATGAGATTCTTGCTGCTCTATTAGAAAACGTAGCAGCTTTTCCCAGGACAGGAATTCAATATCTTTTGGTTATTGTATGGGTCACCACCCACCAAGACAATGTGCCATGACCACCTGAACATATTCATATTTCATAAAGACATGCCCTAGGTTCACCCCTCTGAAAACAATCCCCCATCACCGATGCCCTGCACCAGTGATCCTCCTCTGCCACATATGCAACCCTTCCGTAATCCAAAACTTTGTGAAAAACAAAGCCAAAAAAAGTGATTAAAAATAATTTTAAAACAAATACAAAAATAAAAGATAAATTAAAAATTTCATTTTATCTTTCATCACTGTTATCTTTTATGTACTGTGACAATTTCTTTTGTATGTTCCCTCAGTGCCTTATTTTTTTTTGCTTTATTTTCAAAGAAGCCTTAGGTTACAGAAAAGTAACTTAGAAAATATAGGAGATTCCCATATATCCCAAGCCCTCCACTTCTCACATTTTCCCCTATTGATAACATCTTACATGAATATGGTACATTTGTTACAACTGATGTACAAATATTGAAGCATTGCTACTAATCATAGTCAAAGGTTTACATTATGGATTACATTTTGCACTGTACACCTTTACAGATTTTGACAAAATTTATAATGGCCTGAATCTGTCTTTGGAAGATCATGTAGAACAATTCCAATGCCCTAAAAATGCCTATGTTCCATCTATTCTTTTCTTCCCTTCCCCTCCCCTCCCCTCAGGACCTATGGTAACCACTAAGTTTCAGTTTTTGAAGAATAAGGCTCATAGTTACATGTGTTAATATTGAGAGTTTTGGGGGGAACAGATGTGGCTCAAGGGATTGGGTTCCCGTCTACCATATAGAAGGTCCAGGATTCGATTCCTGGGGCCTCCTGGTGAAAGGCAAGCTGGCCTGCGCAGCAAGCTGGCCTGAGTGGAGAGCTGGCCCATGCAGAGTGCTGGCCCACGCAGGAGAGTTGGCCCATGCAGAAAGCTGGCGCAGTAAGATGACACTACAAAAAGAGACACAGAGGAGAGAAAATAAGAGATGCAGCAGACCAGGGAGCTGAGGTGGCACAAGAGATTGAGCGCCTCTCTCCCATTCTGGAAGGTCCCAGGATCAGTTCCTGGTGCCGCCTAAAGAGAAGATAAGCAGATACAGAAGAACACACAGAGAGCAGACAGTGAGCGCAAAAACAAGCGGGGGTGCAGGGGTGGGGGGGGGGTGAGGGGGTGGGATAAATAAATAAAATAAATCTTTAAAAAAAAAAAAAATTGAGTTTGACGTATTGGTCTGTTTCCCTTTATTAGGCACTGCCTGTATTCTCAAGAGTTTCTTGCCCCTCTAACTGAGAACACAGCAGGACTCCCCTAACTGGGAGTTTAATGTTTTCTTGTTTATTGTGAAACAATAAACTGAAATAACACTATGACAAACAGACAAACAACCCATTTAAAAAATGGGCAAGAGATGTGAATGGACACTTTTAAAAAGAAGAAATACACACGGCTAATAAGCACAAGAAAAGATGCTCAACATCACTAGCTATTAGGGAAATGCAAATCAAAACTACAATGAGATACACCTATTAGACTGGCCACTATTAAAAAAACAGAGAACTATAAGTGTTAGAGAGGATGTGGAGGGGCTCCAGCTCAAAAACTCCAAACTTCCTTCTCTGCAGTGCAGTTTCCCTTGGTGGGCGGAGATTCAACGTCCTATTGACATGGCCCAATCAAAGCCTTAATCATTATTTAATCAAGTAAAAGTAAAACCTCTGAATCCAATATACTGTAATATACCCAGAGGAAAAGACCAATTTACAAACATAATCCAATATTTCTTTTTGGAATTCATCAATAATATCAAACTGCTACAATAAGCATGGAAAAAACTATGGATACTGAAAACGAAGAGAGAAGAGAGCAAGGGGTGTGGTAAGAAAAGAACGGAGTGATGTCTGTGATAAAACCAACATAAATGTTATGATTCTATTTGTGGTAAATTTTATCTATGTTTATATATGTTGCTTAAAGAAATGCCTGAAAGGAATGTACCAAAATGTTAATGGTGGCTGTGTTTTGGGTGGTGGAACATCTAGTCATTTATTATTTTTTTAAGCTAAAAAAAATGTTTTAATTGAGAGACAAAAGGCCCCAGGAAGAGAACAAGCCGTTCGCCTGATAGTCTACGGCTGGCCTTGAGGAAATAGCAGAGGAGCTGAGCCCAGAAAGAAGCAAGCACCAGAAAGAGAGGAAGCCTGAACCCTCACAGACATCAGCAGCCATTTGACTCCAACATGTGGCAATACACTTTGGTGAGGGAAGTAATTTACGCTTTATGGCCTAGTAACTGTAAGCTTCTACCCAAAATAAATATCCTTTATAAAAACCAACCAATTTCTGGTATTTTACATCAAATACACATATATAATCATAATCAAACAAAATTGTGGTGAGAAAATGACATAGCTTGTTTTATAACCATGAGATCATGATATTGATCCATTCTTACATCTTGCTCCTCTCATTTAAAAACACACATAGATCCAGTACATTTAATTGAGAAATGAATGTATTTATTAATCTGTGTTTACATTTTAGCTTTTCTTTATATTTTCAATTATTAAATGTACAAAATTAAGTTAAAAAAAAACAACACACACACACACAGAAATCACTCCAAAACAATGGTTCTTTCTATATTTCATGGTGTAGATATTGCACAACTTATTCAACTATTCCCTAATCAATGAGCACATACTTTGTTTCCTATTTCTGCCAATATAAGTAATACTGTAAAAAATCTTTAGAAATAGATGGAGCTAATAGTGTCTGAATACCAGATATAGTATATTAGAGCAAGCTAGTACCAGCTAGTGAGATTCAGTTGTTAAATTTTCAGTAATTTGGGGAGCTGGTTAGGAAACACAGTCATTACTGAAAACTAAATAAGTAAACTTACAACTAAATAAATATTACAAAGGCAATAAAGAATCAAACTTAATCACTTCCTAAATTTTTACTACATATTACTATCCACACTTATTATATTTGTAAAATGGAAATAACACGTAATAGCATGGTATGATACATTTTATGTCATCATGTGAACCATGTACCCTATCAAAGACATGTTCTTGATCTTAATCTACATTCCTGTGGGTGTGACCCATTGAAAATATATTATCAATAAGGGTGTAACTCATTTGTGAATAGGATCTTCCAAGATCCTTTTCAGGTATGGACAAAATGAATCAGGGTAGACCTTATTCCATATTACTGGAGGTCTTATAAAGAGAAGCCAGAAGTCAAAAAAAAACCATAGGAAGAAGTGAGAAAACAGAGGAAACCAGGAGAATAGACACAAGAAGAGACAGAACCCCAAGGATTCTGGCAAGCCAGTACCAGAACACTACAGATTTGGGGGAGAAAAGCATGGCCTTGATGATGCATTGATTTTGGACACCTAGTTCCCAAACCATGAGTCAATAAACTCCTGTTGTTAAACCAACCAGTGTGTTGTATTTGCCATGGCAGTTCTGGAAAACTAAGACAAATTTCTTCTCAACTCTGCATTCAGTGATGTCACACTGATAAAATTAAGTAGTTGAGGCAAAGACTATATATAGTCTGCAAATACTGAAATATTTAATATGAGGCCATTTATAGAAAATGTATGCCCACCTCTGGTCTATATTCTCAGAAGCATTATTGAATTAAATGGCAAATACACTTTTTACAAAATAATGATATATTGCATTTTAAAAAGGCCTAAAACATATCATTCTTACCAGAAATTTACATGTTTCATTCTTTCAAGTTTTTTCAATCTGATGTGTCTGTTTAAAATATATTTGACAACATCTAGGTTATTCATATAGTTACCTGATTTTTCTGCTATGGTTTTTATTACTGTATTTTATGCATTCAGTTATTTGAACGATTGGGAATTTGTTTTTGAAAATGGAACAAATATTTAAATATTGATTTTAAAGTATTATATTTAATATTTTTTTAAAATAAAACTATATTGATCCATTTTTTTGATCCATTTTTTTTTTTTAGGTTACAAAATATTGGCTTAAAAGATCCATTTACCATAAGCAGAGAACATCCCAAGTTACAGGATTCAAAGAAACCCTTTCCTTTTGAAACAATAAAACAATTTTTAAAAGTTATACACAGGAAAGCAGATGTGGCTTAAGCTATTGGACTCCTGTCTACCATATGGGGGACCCCGGGTTTGATTCCCAGGGCCTCCTGGTGAAGGGAAGCTGGCAGCACTGCAGAGAGCTA
The DNA here is from genome assembly GCA_026826555.1 of Tolypeutes matacus. Lineage (NCBI taxonomy): Eukaryota > Metazoa > Chordata > Mammalia > Cingulata > Chlamyphoridae > Tolypeutes > Tolypeutes matacus. The sequence goes on along the minus strand of JAKSZT010054565.1, from coordinate 9,319,192 downwards.
ACGGCCCAGGCCGCGGAGAGCTGGCACAGCAAAATGATGCAACAAAAGGGAGACGCAGAAGAGAGAAGGAAAGAACACACAGTGAATGGGCACAAAGATCAGACAGTGAGTACAAAAAAAACAACAATGGGGGCAGGAGGGAAAAAAAGCTATACACAAATTTTACTATCTAACAATGTTGAATTTGGCCTATTTACATTTCCTCACAGATTTAACAATTTTAGGCAAGATTTAAAATCTATCATGGGCATATGATGTTCACAAATAGCTTACTTAAACAATAGTCAAAGCTTTATGTATATTTTCAGTATTCTAAAAAATCCCCACTGCCTAAAGCAACCTATATTGATTAAAACAAAACAAAACAAAACATTTTATGTATTACTCAATACTGAATATTGGCACAGAGTTAAAACGTTAAGTAAACAACATACTTTCATATTTCTTTGTGTCCGAGTTCCAGCAGAAAAATGTAAGAAATTTGTGGAAGGAGAATCTTAGCGCAAAGAAAAAAATCAATCATTATCTCCCATCTGTGTTTTATTAATGACTCTAATTTTGGGAATAGAACAAATTGAAGGTCATCAGTTCTAATGAATGCAACTTTAGAATCTTCTCCTGTATTAGCTAATGGTAAGCGGCTATATACCATATGTTAAGAGTTGTGATTGTCGGAGTCAGGAGTAAGACTCATGAGTATAGTTTTTGAACTGTAGTGTAAAGGGTAATAAACTAACAAGAAAGTATATACAAAGAAGCAGTAAATAACCAAAATCCCAGGGCTAATGTTCAAAAACAAACTAAACAAGAACTAAGCAGAATGTGAATAACTTCTATTGTAGACAGTCAACTAATATCAGTTTCGTGTAGTTAGCATGTTCTCTGTATTCACATACACCAGTAGGGAAAGTTGGGACAGTAGAAATGGTGCAGAAAGGGTAGGCATGGGAGAGCAGAGGAAGGGATAGCCCTGTATATCAACATACAAAATATATGTAAACTATTTACATGAGTAGTTTACCAGGAAATTATTCAAACATTAATTAATGAGTTATTCAGATAGCAAATGTCCTCAGAGGAAAATAATCTATGTTTATCCTAGGTATCATTTATTTATAATCCAAAAAATCTTCAAGCAACTTTGGATGTGTGAGACTTGTACTCAGAAAATTACACAGCATTGTTGGGGGAGGTCAAGAAGGACCTAAATAAGTGGAGGAATATTCCATGATGGTGGATTGGAAGACTGGACATCGTTGGGATGTCTGTCCTACAAAAACTGATTTACAGATACAGTGCAATCACAATAAAAATTACAACATCATTTTTTACTGAATTAGAAAAGCTACTTAAGAAATTTATTTGGAGGGGCAAGGGGCCCCGAATAGCCAAAAACATATTGAAAAAGAAAAACGAAATTGGAGAAGTCATACTGCCTGACTTTGGAGCGTGTTGCAGAGCTGCAGGTCGAAACTGCATGGTGTTGGCACAAAGATACACATATTGACTGGTGGAACCAAATTGAAAGTTCTGATATAGATCTTCACATACACAATCAACTGATATTCGACAAGGCCACCAAGTCCACTCAACTGGGATGGAATGACCTCTTCAACAAGTGGTATTTGGAGAACTGGATGGCCATATCCAGAAGAAAAAAAGAGGCTCACTATCTCACATCCTATATAAGAATTAACTGAAGATGGATCAAAGACCTAGATATTAGAGCCAAGATCATGAGGCTCCTGGAAGCATCTATGAGACATTATGGTAGGAAATGGTTTGAGTGTATACCCAAGCAACAAAGGAAGGGATAGATGGATGGAACCTCCTCAAAATAGGAAACTTTTGCGCATCAAAAGAGTTTGTCAGGAGAGTGAGAGGGCAGCCTACTCAATGGGAGAAAATATTTGGTAAATATTTGTCCTATAAGGGTCTTATATCCAGGATATATGAAGAGATCCTGCATCTCAAAAATGAACAGACAGACAACTCATTTAGAAAATGGACAAGAGATTTGAGTAGACACTTCTCCAAAAAGGTAATGCTAATGACTAAAAACAACATGAAAAGATGCTCAACATAACTGCCTATTGGGGAAGTGCAAATCAGAAAAAAAACTACAATGAGATATCATCTTACACATACTGGACTGGCTGCTGTTGAAAGAGCAGAGAGCTGCAAGTGTGGGAGAGGATGTGGAGGGGAGAGAACACTCATCCACATCCACTGCTGGTAGGACAGTTTGGCAGTTCCTCAGGAAGTTAACTATAGAACTGTCACACGATCCAGCGGTCCCATTTCTGGGTATATACCCAGAAGAATTGAGAGCAGGGACACGAACTGATACATGCAAACCAATGTTCATAGTGGCATTACTCACTGTTGCCAGGAGTTGGAGGTAACCCAGGTGTCCATCAATGGATGAATGGAAGAGCAACTTATAGTGTATACATATGGTGGAGTATTACTCAGCTGTAAAAAGGAATGCAGTATGACACACAGGATAACATGGATGAATCTTGAGGACCTTATGTTGAATGAAGTAAGCCAGTCACTGAAAAAGAAATATTACATGACCTCAATGATAAGACTTAAGCAAATAGAGCAGACTCATAGAGCTAGAGTCTGGAAGATAGGTTAGCAGGAGACAGAAAGGGAGTAGAGTGTGATAAGCCTATGCTCAATATGGGCAAAACCTATGTAAGGTGGAAGGGGTGGTTGGGCAGTAGATGAGGGTGATAGAGGTGCAGTGATGTGATTGGGTTCAACGGTGCTGGAATGTGAGGGGGAGTAGGGTGTGCTGGTTGGGTTGGACTATCCATTAAATAGGGGGGAGGGCTGTAAGAGAGAAACAGGTGAACTCTGGGGATTTGTAGGTCTGTGGTGAAACTACAATAGTGGGAATGTTCTTCTGGCAAATATGGCAGGTACAGGGTGTCGGGGGTGGGAGGATATGCAGGATAGGGTGCAGCTGGGGCACGCTTTCTACGGAATATGAAAGTGTTCATCTTGTAATAGTGTGTTATCTCAGTGGATAGAGACCCACACAATAAACAAGAAAATATTAAATTCCCATTCTGGGGAGTCCAGCTATGTTCTCAATTAGAGGGGCAAGAATTTCTCAAGAACATGGGCAATGCCTAATAAAAGAAAACAGACCAATATGTCAAGCCCTCAATATTATTGCATATAACTACGAACCTAATTCTTCAAAAATTGAAACTTAGTGGTCACCATGGGTTCCAAGCAGAGGGGACGGGAAGAAAAGAATCGATGGAACATAGGGCATTACTAGGGCATTAGAAATATTCTGCATGATCTTGCAATGATGGATACAGGCAATCTTAAATTTTGTCAAAACCTATAAAAGTGTACACAGCAAAATATAAACCATAATGTAAACCACTGACCATGGTTAGTAGCAACACTTCAATATTTATACTTCAATTGTAACAAATATATTAGTCATGCAAATGTTATTAATAGGCGGAAGAGGGAGGGGGTTGGGTATATGGGAATCCCCTATATTTTCCTTTTTTTTTTTTTTTTTTTTTAAAGATTTATTTTTATTTTATTTATCCGCCCTTGCTGCTTGGTGCTCACTGAGTCCATTTGTTTTGCATTTTTCTATGTCTGCTTGTCTCCTTTTGTTGCGTCATCTTGCTGCATCAACTTCTTGCACCGTGCGGGCTGGCTTGCCTTCACCAGAAGGCCTTAGAAATCGAACCTGGGGCCTCCCAAATGGTAAACGGGAGCCCAAACCAATTGAGCCACAGCTGCTTCCCCCCTATATTTTCTATGTGACTTTTCTGAAGCCTAAAGCTTATTTGAAGATAAAGCAAAAAAAGGGGGGGGGCACTGGGGAAACATATGGAAGAAATTGTCACTGTACATAAAAGATAACAGATCTTATGGTGATGAAAGATATAATGAACAAAATTTTTTATTTTCTATTTTTGTATTCCATTTGTTATTTTATTAGTATTTTATGTTCTTATATGTATTTACTTATTTATTTTTGGCTTTGTTTTGGTGGAGCTTTTGGATAGCAGAAGGGTCACAACTCTGACAGGGGAAGTTCACTGGTATGGGGTGTCAGTGATGGGATGTGTGTGTGTGGGTGCAGGTGAGGCATGACTCTATGGCATATGAATATGTTCAAGTGGTCACTGAGTATTGTCTCGGTGGGTGGAGACCCATGCAATAACTGAAAGAACACTGAATTCCCATCCTGGGAAGTCCTGCTACATTCTCTAACAGAGCAGCAAAAATCCCCTGAGTACATGGGCAGTGCCTAGTGAAGGAGGATAGACCAATACACCAGGCCCTTGATACTGATGGTTGTACTTATAGACCTTGTCTTTTGAAATTGAAACTTAGCCTAATATTATACATTGCCTAAGAGTTGCCTACTGAAAGCACATTTGTTGCTCAAATGTGGCCTCTGTCTAAGCCAAATTCAGCATATAAAGGCATTACCTTCCCTTCCCCCACTCCCTGGCATGGAACATGGCTCCCAGGATGGGCCTCCCTGGCACCAAGGGATTATTTCCAAGTGCCAACAAGTGATGTATTTAGAAAAAGACCTTGATCAAAATGGTGAAATATTAAGTACAAGTGAGTTTTTATGGCTAGGAAGGTTACACTTATGCACGTCTTAGGAGGATCTCATTGACTGACACAGTAAAAAGTGCCTCAAACTGGGGGAATCCTGAGGGCTCTAGAGACATCTGGATACTATAGGCAGGTCAGACAATCTCAGGAATTCGGCACACTGTCAGTGGGCCTTACTTTGGAATATACGTTCTCCAAGATAACAGAGCTAGACTCATCTATAATTTCCCTACACATGGCAGTCTAAATTCGAATACAAGACTATCTGAAGACAAATTGTATGTGTACTCATTTCCCTGTACCATGAAACCTCACAAAAATGCTTGCCTTAGAAGAGTTAAGAGTCCTTAATCCTTGCTTTCATTTTCTGCCTTAACCACCAGGCTGCCCTAATACTACATGCATATGTATGTGTCTGTGTCTATGTATAGATATACATGTATATACTTCTACTTCCTTATCTACCCCTATTTATCATCACAATTCATCTAAACCCTCAACTTTTTAAATCTAAATAATTCCCTATGGTGGGTGTCAAGCTGGTAGGAGACATATTTTAAATGTAAAATATAAAATTGCAAAAGTGAAATAACACAACTTTATAAAAATGAAGTTAAATTTGCCTATTCAGCTTACCCAAATCAGATGTGAAAAGGTCATTCCACCATTTCTATTTTGTTCTTAATAAAAAGGTATTAAGTTCTTCCAGTGACCTTTCTGAAAGGAGCATGGCCTATAAAATCTATTTAAGGATATTAAATTCAGTTGCTGTTTCACGTGTTGACCTTATGAATACCAATCACTCAGTTAGCTATTTCATTTTCCTTCTTTTTTCTAGTCTGGTAAAGTAGTTTGCCATAATGTACCATGATTTTGTGTGATTTTTGTGAGGTCAAAGTAATATTCCAACAATTCTAATTTTTCTGAAAAGTTGTTGGAACTCTTCTCTGGGAAAAAAAAAAAGACTTCATACATGGCACTACTTTTTACATGTTCTCAGAAGTGATTGTTTTATTCACTGCTGTATTCTCAGTTCCAATAGCACCTGGTACATAGCGGGTACTTAATAAACATTTATTGGACAAATGAAGTAAATTTATTTGCAATAAATAACGTTAGTGACCATCAAGTCAGCAAAATTAGTAAGACTCTTACTCCAACTCATCAATAACCTAAGCTATGACCATACATGTTCAGCTTCTTCTATCTTTCTATTCTTTCTACTTTTTTCTCTTCTATTCTTCTGTGGCTTATAAGGGAATCTGAATGAAATCATAAAAAGAGATGATGAAAATTATTTGTAAGTGTACATCCAGAGACTTGAGTCTTTGGGCTGTCCATGTGCCAGCTGGGCCCGGAACTTCGGTGGAGCTGCGACTCCTACTCTACAGCTCATTGGACTCACCCAGGACAACTGGCAGGGAGATGATGATGGACAACGGCTGTCCCAGGGAATGGAGAGAGTCTGCAGCTGCAGGCAGGATAGTCTCATCCATCTTCCCCATGGGATATAAGCCCCCTCTCAACTGGAGGTGGAGTAGACCATCCCAGACTCCTCAGGATTGGGGGAAGAGCTATGGACTAGAGTGGACTAACTGGTATTTTATTATAGATATATTATGACTCAAGCATTGGAAGAAATTACAACATTGATGTGGAGCCAGTGGACACTGGCTCTGGGGACTGGGAGAAGTAAAAGCAGTTGTAATACGGGGGCTTTTCGGGACTTGGGAGTTGTCCTGAGTGACACTGCAATGACAGATACAGGCCACTTTATATCATCACATAACGTGCAGAACTATGTGGGAGAGCATGTGGTCTACAATGTGAACTATGGTCCATGCTTAATGGCAAAGCCCCAGGATGTGTTTATCAATTGCAACGAATGTGCCACACTAATGAAGGATGTTTATGTGGGAGGTTGTGGGAGGTATGGGAGGTGGGGCATATGGGAATCCCTATATTTTTTGTGTAACATTTATGTAATCTAAGTATCTTTAAAAAATTTTTTTTTAATTAAGAAGAAGGAAAAAGAATTATTGACTGGCTCTGGCAGGTTAACATCAGAATCCTCTTGTTCAATGGAAGGATGGATAGAATTTTAAATTAAGAATTTAAATAATGAGTAATTTTTAAGAAATGGAAAAAGATAATTGAGTGGATTTTAAGCTATACTGTGATATTAAAGCACCTTTGGTTGCCACAGGCAGTTTAGTATCCATGTGCAGGAGCTGTATGTAACCACAATTACTACTCTCTCTAACCTTGACCAAGAAAGGATCTTTACTTGAGTGAAAGAGAGAAAAGCTCCAGTGAAACATGATCTGTGCTTCATAGGGGTGAAGCTAACAAGTCTTCAAACAAAATTTTATTGCAAAACTGAATAATTATTTCTGAGGCATGCTTATTCAGAGTTAATCTTAACTTTTATTAACAAGTCACTTACAACAACCATACCTAAACAGGGCAAATTGTCAAAGATCTCAGGAAAGCATGCCCTCTGTGTGGGGAAACAAAGGAAACTCAAGACCCTTGTGAATGGAATCAAATCTCTCATTAAGAATTGCAAAATGAGGGGGGCGGATGTGGCTCAAATGGTTGGGCGTCCGTCTGCCATATGGAGGGACCTGGGTTCGATTCCCGGGACCTCCCGGTAAAATAAAAAAAAATATATATATATAAAAGGCGCATGGGCTGCCAGGCTCTGTGTGCCGCTGAGCTGTCGGGCCCCGGGAGCCAGGCAGCAGGATGATGACGTAACAGAGGAGAGACAAGACGAGATGCTCCGAAAGCTCCAGAAGCCAGGAGCTGAGGTGGTGCAGGCAGCAGAATACCTCTCTCCTACATCGGAGGTCTCCAGGATCGAATCCTGGTGAAGACTGGAGGAGGGGGATGAGAAGGGATGGCAGGAAACAGACACGGAGAATTGCCCAGCAAATGGACACAAAACAGCAAATGGGGAAGGGGGGGTTTAAAATGGATAAAATAAATAAAATCTTTAAAAAAAAAAAAAAAAAAGAATTGCAAAATGAGTATGAAGCTACCACAACCATACTATAATGGAGATATTAAGTTGCAAAGTAATCTTTCTAATACATAAAGTTAAAATTACAGAACTGGAATACACTAACAGCTAAAACAGGCATTCTTTAAATTCTAATTCATCAAGTAATACACCATTCAAACAATCCAAATGGCTTAAAATTTTAATGTCTGTTCTTAGTGTAGCTTAACATTACCATATTTTTAAGGACTATTAGTTTTTTATATAATACAAAACTGAAAGAATATGACTATTGGTGAAGATTGACTATTAAAATTTTGCTGTACTTTAATTTGCATTATAATTTGGTTATAAAGATTTCATTGTAGCGAAAAATTGAAATGAAAACTGGAGTCATGACAATGGATATTTAAGGTATTCAGGTTATACTATTGCAAATGAAGCTAAACTACTTCTATAACATGAAATCATAATTAAAATCAGCCTTGAACTTGCTAGTTTTTGTAGTTAATTTGAAGACTGCTTGCTGTTTCCTCTACTTTCCAAAGAAAATCACATTCTATTATTTGAAGCACATACTCCAATTTTATGCTCATTCTACAAAATGGTTAAATCTTATCTGACTTCTAAAGCCAGTGTTTACTAGCATTGCTCTGCTTTTTAAAGGATAAACTGCATGAGATATGAAAGAAGTAAGGAAGAATCTACCACCACTTACAGGCCTCCACAAAGTTCTTCAAGCAATGGACACTTCAGTGTCTCAAAACTTGGGGAAAATAAATTGAAATGGGGAAATATCAGATAAACTTCTAGTGCTGACCAATTATGCCTCTCCTTTACATTCAATTGGACAGGCAACTCCAAAACTGGAGGCTGTCAATATATCCTGAAGCACAGCTGCCTGAAAGAGAAACTACAAGATCCTTTGAACATAAAAGGGATCACAGATATAATTACCATAATCAAGTACAGTTAAGAGCTACAAGGAGATTAATACCTAGTCATTTTCAAAGTAGTATCTGTAGGAAAATTTAAGTTATGTTATTAACATACAACAATGGCCTCAAAATGGAAGTCCTGAACTACAACACAGATGCTCTGGCTCAGCTGAGTAAAAAGAATTGGGCCAGTAAATCCTGTTCAGAAGTTAGAGCCTGGAGGAGAACCAGTGAACAAGCACTAAGGCACAGTGTCACACTAGTGAAAACAGCAAGAGAGAAGTGATGCATCATATATAAGGGTTCTTTAAGAAAATTAATATCTGATTTGTCATTAGAAACCGTGGAGTCCAGAAGGCAGTAGGGGTAACATATTTAAAGTTCTGTAAGAAAAAAACTGTCATCCAAAAATAATACAGCCAGCAAAAATGTCCTTCAAATTAAGGGAAGGATTAAGACATTCCTAGAAAATTCCAAAGCACAGGAAGTACATCCCACTAGACCTGCCTTATAAGAAATGCTAAAGAAAGCCCTTCATGTCAATAATACCCAAAGCAATTTACCAATTAAGTACAATTCCTATAAAAATTCCAGCAGACATTTTTACAGAAATGGAAAAGTTGTTCCTCAAATTCATATGGAACTGCACTGGGTACTAAATAGCAAAAACAATTTTGAAAAAGAACAAAGGTAGAGAACACACATTGCTAATTTTGAGTTGTACTACACAGCTAGAGTAATCAAAACAGTGTGGAAATGACATAAAGATAGACAAATAGACCACTGGAATAGAACTGAAAGTGCAGAATTAGACCCACATATCTATGGTCAAATGATTTTTGACAAAGGTGCCAGTCCAATTAATGTGGAAAGAACAGTTCTTCAACAAATGGTGCTAGGAAAATTGGATATCCACGTGTAATAGAATAATGTTGAGGAATGCTCTAATAATGATTTAGGTGATGAATGCACAACTTTGTGATTATACTAAATACTATTGATTATAGAGTTTGGAAGGAGTGTATGCTTTATTAATATATATCAATAAAATCGTTTGAGCCACATCCGCTTCCCAAATTGATTTTAAAAAAAGAATGTTGGGCCCCTACCTCATACAATATGCAGAAGTTAACTCAAAATGAATTAAGGACCTATGCCTAAGAGCTAAAACTATAAAACTCTGAGAAAATAACATAGAAACAAATCTTCATGACTGGGATTCACAACGCATTTTTAGACATGATACTGAAAATACAAACCAAAAAGGAAAAATCGATAAATTGCACTTCATTAAAATTAAAATATTTTGCACATGAAAGGACATGTTAAAGAAAGTGAAAAGACACTTTTGGGAGAAAATAGTTGCAAGCTTTATAGAATATGTAAATTACTTTTACAATGTAACAACAAAGAAACAAAGAGCCCAATTAAAAAATGGGCAAAGGACTTCAGCAGACATTTCCCAAAAAGGATTATTAAATAGCCAATAAACACATGAAAAGATGTTCAACATCATTAGCCAGTAGGAAAATATAAATAAAAACCATAATGAGATAATACTTTGTACCATTAATTATGGCTATTACAAAAATGGAAAATAACAAGTGTTGGAAAGAATGCAAAGTAACTGGAATCTAGTGCCCTACTGGCAGGATGTAAAATGGTTTGTTTAGTCATTGTGAAAAGCAATATGGTGGTTCCCATTAAGGTAAGTATAGAATTACCATATGACCTGACAATAAAAATAGGACTCAAATGGACACCTAAACACCAATATTCATAATAGAATTATTCACAATAGCTAAATGGTGGCACAACCCAAGTGTCCATCAATGAATGAACAGATAAACAAAATGTGGTACATAATAAACACAACGGAGTATTTTCTGTCCATAAGAAAGGTATGAAATTCTAGGACATGCTACAATATGATGAACCTTGAAAACACTATGCTGAAGCAGGTAAGGGAAAATATTATATGATGTCACTTGAATGAGATACCTAGAAATAGCAAAGTCTCAGAGAGAAAGCAGATTAGTGATCACCAAGGGGTAGGGGTAGGGGAGTTTTTATAGAGTTTGTAACTGAAAATTAAACTTCCTTTTTTCAAATTTCATTTGTTACTATGATAAGAATATAGATTCACATCAACATAAAATCTGCTTCCAAGGTGACATTTAAATAAAAAATATTGCTTTAATGACAATATTTCCCAAAACATTAAGTTGTTTTCTAAGTTATTCTAATATTGATAACTGTATTTTGTCCTTGTCAAAAGAAATGAGCTGTTTCTACCACCATGTTCTTTGTGTACTTGCCCTTTACCTAGAATTCAATACATATTAGTTCAAGACAACTGAAATGCACAAGAATAAAAAAGCTTTCTTCTAAAGTTAAATACCTAAGAGTTGCTAGGCTCTGATTTGAAGAGATCTAAAGCAGGATTTAACATTCCATTTAGGACTTTTCCAGAAATAGATTTTATATCATTTCTTATTCTGAAAAATTGTGAAATTATGTTAGCTGGTAAGATTTAGGAAGCTGTTTTTTTTTCCCACTTCATTTTAAAGTATATCATTTCACTCTCTTTTCATTACCATACTCCTGAAATATAAATGCCAAGTTCAAATTTCTTGATATCTTAGGTAAATTCTATAAACTGACAGAGAAGACCTATTAAACAGCATTGATATTTCTTCCTTTTTCCCTTCAGGGAAAGCAAAACTAAGTACACACAGACTGCTGAAAGTTTTTAAGCAGGAGGCAAACACAATCAGTTCTATGCAGTTTGGCCCTGAAGATATCCATAGTTCCTAAGATCAAGCGTGTCCTCATGTAGACACAAAGTTATAACACACTTAGGTCACTATTATGCTTCATATATTACATTCCTTTTTTGAACTTTTTTGGACTTCACAAGTGGGGGAAATATTTTCAATATGAGAATATATTCTATTCAAGAACAGCAGAAGAATAAATTCACCAAATAAAAGAGTAAAATGATTATATAATATATAGAGTGCTGAAAAATTCATTCTGGACCAAAAATAGCACTATATCTTTTTAGCATGATTCATTAATTCATTCAACTATCATTCTTATTCAACCGTGAGTTCCTGGCAACAAGCCCCTTATTAGGGGCTGATACAAAATTATGAAAGACCCTGTACTTGATCTGAAGGATTTCACAGTCTAGTAAGGGAGACATACATATTATCAAATAGAAATGCAGTGATATCAGAGCTGAAGAAAGTATGTATATAGTGCCATGGGAAACAGTATAGTAAGTAATTAAAACCTGGGATGAAGAGAATGAGGGTTGTTAAAAAATATGTAAAAACGAGATCATTGGAACAAAATAAAAGATTTTGCTTGGGAATGTACCAACCATTATATATTTATAAATAAATTTAAAAGATTAATATAAACACATGAAAGAAAAATTCAAATACCTAGAAAATTCTTCACTGGTTCAACTGCTGGAGGAAGAAAGAAATGCAATATAGTCTTCAAGTTAAGCATCTGACATGCGTTTGTTTTCAAAATATACCAGGAAGCTTAAACCATATATGGTTAAGGACTGACCAAAGCTCAACTGCACAATCCCAAACCCTGTGCCTGTCCTTCCTAGTCAACATGCACAGTTTTAGCTATAAGATTCAATCAATAATCTAAATAACAACATGACTATTCATCTACATCATAAGGGCCTATGTATATATTTGCAGTAATTTAGTCCTGAGCTGTAAGACACAAATCCTAAATGGCCAAAAAGGAGGGCCAAGTAAATGGAGTGAGGTTATCAATAAAGGGAGTAGAACAGTATGCTTTTAAAATTTTTATATACGAAATTAAAAATCTAATATTGTATATTTTGAAAGACAAAAAGGAACACGAATACATGAAACATATCAGAAACCTTAAAAAAAAAAAATTTCAACTGCACACTTAAAAAAATTCTCACTGTGATTTTTGGAAGTCACTTACAAGTCTAGGTACTACTTCTGTTCATTTATGGAAAGCAACTTCCTCCAAAAATTTGTGAAGTATAAATTTAAAGAGAAAGTTACAAAACTGAGTAATTAAAAATGAAGAATAATTATTTTTTAAAGGACTAAGATATAGTCTTATTGTAAAACAAAATAAAGTCTGTAGTGAAATAAAAACCAGCAATAATTTTTCATCTTTTCAAAACCACTTCTAATCAAGGCAGCCAAAACCTAATGTGACAAAAATGAGAACAAGTGTGATTTATTAAAAAATGCATCTTTGAAAGCTATAACGAACCATCAGAAGACATTTACCAAGTTTTCAAGATTAAGTATATAACATTTACAGTTAAATTTACTATTTGTTTTCTAATCAGGGATTTGAAAATAGACCAAATAAAAATCATAAAAGACACATCACAACTTCCAAAATATTTACCAATAAAAACAAACAAAAAAGGAATTGTATCTCCCACAAAGCCAAAATCTTTTAATAAGTAAACAAAATGATGTCTACATGAATCTTTCCGCCTGAAGCAAGCAAGACTAGGCAATACACCTAGTACTGTTTTTCAGATTATTCCTCAGAAAGAGAATGGTCAATATGCCATTTTAAAATATGGACACAGACTATCATAATATAAAATTATATATAAGATTTCACTATATTTATACACACAGGGAATTTTCTATTGTTAAATGGGCCACATTCTAAAAGTTAGTCTCTTAGTCAAAGATATAAGTGGTAGATACACTCTAATGTATAATAAACATGGTGACCACACTTTCTGAATTCAGACTGATGACCTGTCTGTGTTTTCACAGCTATTCATTATCAAACATGGATTGAGTGCCCACCATGTGCCTGGCATTGCATACCATGGTGGGAGTTAAACACAGAGACATGTAACACATCATTTCTGCTACTAGACTGCTGTCAATCCATTTTTTACATAAATACCGGAGCAGCTTCATAAAATTTTAATCAGGTCTTACCACTCCATTGCTTCAGAATCATTCAATGGCTTTCCCTTCCATTTACAACAAAATTCAAAGTTAAGGTTTCCAAGGCCCTGCCATCCCAATCTCCCTCTTTCACCTATTCTTGTCATCAACCATGCTCTGGCCACAATGACCTTCTCAAATTCCCAGCTCTATCTAGCTCCAGGATTCCTATACATTGATGAAGAGGAGAAAGCAGTACACATAGTGATTTGAAGCCGTGGCTCTGACTAAGCATTTTTATCCTAGCTTTATCATTTACTAGCTGTGTGACTTTAAATAAGTTACTTCTCTGTGTTTTGATTTTTCAAGAGGATAGTAATAGTACCTATAGCATAGGAGTTTTGTAAAATTTAAATGTAAAGCACTCAGAACATTATCTTGGAACATATTGAGTACTCAGTAAAAATTAAATGCTTAAGTTGTCATAAAAGCCATCAACACTGTAATCACTATTGATGTTATTAAGAATTTGAGGGCCATACTTTTATCTCCACTGTACAATGAGGAAAATTAGGTACCAAAGCAGATCACGCAGTTTATAAGTATCGGTACTGGGGTTTGAGACTATTTTTATGAGTCTCAAATCCATACACTAACAACATTATAACACTGTCTATCAAAAGAGGCAGGTGAGATAAGCAACATGATTTATTGAGCATATACTATATTCCAGGCACTCTTTTGGGCTCTAGAGGTATAACAGCGAAAAAAATAGATGCAGTGCCTGCTCACATGGAGCTAACATTCTAGTGGATGGAGATGGACAGTGAAGCTAAGGGGAAAAGAGAAATCAACTAGTGAGAAGTATACTACTGAGAATTAAAATTCAGAGTGATGTGCCTGGGGCCACTTAGATTGAGTGGGTAGAAAAGGCCTTTCCAAGGAAGGTAAGTTTAAGACAACCAGAAGAAACAAGCTACCCACGTAGCAGGGTAGCTTTCCAGGAAGAGGAAATCGCTATTACAAAGAGCCTAACATGAACATCAGATTGTGTCTTAAGGAACCAAAGCAATCACACATGGTTGAAGTCATGGAGGAGGAGAAAAGAGTTGTACAAGGAGGTCAGAGACCTAGGCAAGAGCCAAGTCACTCAGACTCTGTGATCCATGGGAAAGTATTGTGGATTTTATGCTAAGGACAATAAAGGATACTGGTAGATTTTAAACAGCACAGTGATGTGATCTGACTCACATTTTTAAAAGATTCTTCTTGCTGCTGTGTGGAGAACAGATTATAGTGAAGCAAAAATGTAGAGGGAGGAGATCAGGCTATTTCACTAGTCTAGACCAGTGATGAAAGTGGCAGGGACTAGGGAGGTAGTAATACAACTAGAGAGAAATAGGCTTGGTATATGGTTGGAACTTGAGTGGAAAGGATTTACAGATGAACTGAATAAAAAGGGTGAAGAAAAATGAGGAATAAAACCTATATTTTTAGCTTGAGCAATAGGGAGAATGGTGGTTTAGTTTACTGATATGGAGAAGATGTAGGGAAGTCCATGTTTAAGATAGGGATGGGGTAGAAAATAAGAGTTTTCTGTTTGGGTCAAGTTATGTTTGAGATACCCATTATAAGTCCACTTGAAAATGTCCAGTAGACACCTGGATCAGAATCAGGAATTGTGGAGAGGTTCTCTTACTATTACTCTGGCTTCACAGAAGACAGAAGATAAAGAAAACAATAAGAGGAAAATAGCCTTTCAAATGCACAATGTAAGTACTCAGTAACAATCTAAAGCATTTCACCCAGGAAATCTGAAGTATCATCTATGCTGAGGATAATAACACAGAAAGACAGCAAGCTCTAAGGTCAATGACATTCATGCCAAGGAAGTTAAGTCATATCATATGGCCTCCACTTCTCACATCTTCTAAGATTACATGATAGGACCTGTTAAGAAGAGATCAGAGCTCCTAGCAGGATAAAATTTATAAGTGCTTCCCAAAAATTCCATCCTAGCTTAAGGGAATCCATTGTATTCCCAATAAAGGAAAAAAAAAAAAAAAAACCAACTATTAACTATACATAAAAATAACCACTGGTCTCTCTGCTAATAGGAGTTTCCATGGAAGCTGGGAGAAATAATTTCTTTAACCTTCTAGCTAAATATTGACAAAAATGAGATAGACATAGAGGAAAATGAAAGTTAAAATTACAAAAAGGAATAGACCATTGAATCACACAACTCTATGAATATTAGATTCGGAGTAATCTGATTCAAGCTGATTGTACTTTCATGACAGATTTTCTTAATCAAATGGCTACTTTGAAGGTAGATATCAAAATGAGAGAAAAAGAGAAACAACAATGTCTATTTCCCCTTGAATCCTATTCTTTAATACATATCAGCAATATTGTAAAAGAAATCTATTAGGGAAGATAAGAACTAAAATTTATTGAGCAGCTACTAAATATCAAGTGCTTTGAATATAACATTTAATCCTCACAATAATCCCTCCAGGTTGGTTTGATTACCCACATTTTTACAAAGAAGGAAGTCCCAAAAGTTTTAAGTAACTTGCCTGAGATCAAACAGGTAATAAACAACTGAACCAGGATTAGAACGTGGTCTAGTTGACCACAAAATGTATGCCCTTCCCTTAGGTTCTTAAAGGGGGTCAACAACCCTCAAAAACAAACAAACAAAAAAAAAAAAAAACACCCATAGGCGCCTAGGGCCTATGGTCTCTTCAGGCCACAATAACCTTTTCAAGTAAATGGGTGTTAAAGTAGGCTGAAAACAAGGCCGCTATCTACACAAAATGCCTGAAAGAAGAGAGTCAAACATGTAAAATAAAAAGCTGAAGTTTATCCGGAATAAACAATAAAACCTTACCAAATACATATATAACCATTATGATAGATTGATTATGTACTCCAACAGGAGACATATGCTTAATCTTAATCTACATTCCTGTGGATGTGAACCCAATGTAAACAGGACACTTTGAAGATGTATTATCAGCTAAAGATGTAGACTCATTTGCGAATAGGATCTTCTCAGATCCTACTTAGTGTGGCCAAACAAAATCAGGGTAAGTCTTACTCCATATTACTGGAGGTCTTATAAAGAGAGGGAATTCAGATTCAGTCAGGAGTAGAAACCAGAAAGGAGAAGAAGCCAAAGGACAAGGAGCCAGAAGTCAGAAGAAATATCATCATGCGACAGAAGACTGCCATCACCAGAATACTACCGTCTCTGAAAGAAAGCATGGCCTAGTCATCACCTTGATTCCCCAAACTGTGAGACAATAAATTCCTGCTACTAAGCCAACCAGTACATGGTATTTGTCATACCAGCCGGGCAGACTAAGATACCCATCAAATCAAATTAATAAAAGGAAATTAATCAAAGAACCTTAAAAGAAATGAGAATGAATAAAGGAAAATATTCAAGTCATATGTTGATAAACTCACTTATCACATGCTGATAAACATGTGATAAGTGTCAACATAAAGATAAGCTGATGACTCATTCTAAGAAAGAATCATTTTTTAAATTATCTTGTCACTTTAGAATAGGAGCAAAAATCTCAGAACATTTCTTACCTCATCACAATATGCCGAAAACATTACTACAAACAATGGAACTACAATGCCAATGTGACAACTAAAATATGATCAACTCTTCAAACCTAATATACTGTGTAATTGTAGTGGTCACAAGAGATATAAAGCAATCGAAGGCACAGGATGCTACATCCCTTCCCTACAAATATTTTTACCTTATTTTAGTTGTTGAATTACATTTTAAATTCAGTTTCTTAGACATTTTACTCCAAGGATTTTTTTAAAAAACAAAAACAAACAAAAAATACACCTGGATGTCGAGATCTCTCTTTGGATTTAAGCAGTCAATATAAAAGAAATTACATTCACCTACAGTACATACTGACATAATAGCAGTCAGAGCACAACTCAAGCATGCACAGGTAGAAATGGGGTTCTCACACTAATCTCAAGAATAGAAACAAAGAAAAATTAGATAGAGCAGATATCCAGGAGGAATAAGAAGGCTTAAAATGCATGCCACAATTCAGGAACTTAAGAAATTAATTTTCCAAAATCAAGATACTGGCTTTCATTTTTGGCAACATTGGTTAGTTTCTAGCCAAAAGTACCAGTGAAGTTAGCTTACTGGCCTGTAAATCAAGGGGAACAGAGGGGTAAGTCAAAACAGCAAGTATCTGGTTTCCATATGTCATTCCCTGCTGCCCCTGTATTGCTGGGTTTTTTGTTTGTTTGTTTTTTTCCCCACCAAATGTGGGAAGAGTTGTGCTGTTACCCCAGTTTTTATAGTTTAAATAATAATTTAACCTTAAATTTCAGAAGTTGAACTTGATACAAGATGGTGCTTGAATTTCTATGTCATTCTGCCATACTTACCATAGTCAAAAGTACCACTGAAAAGCTCAGTGGTGAACCTAGGACATGCTTCAAAATGATTGTCAAATTAAATCATGCAATGAAACACTTTCCCACAATAATAATGTCCAAGGAACTACAACAGGGGAAAACAAATCATTTCCAACATAAATGCAGACCACTCTGATTACTATTTTAACAGATAAATGTTAAATATTTCTTTATATTCTTACTAAATTTTGGTTAGAGGAATCAAAAAGAAAGCTCAAATATAGGAAATGATTTCTAAGGAATCATTCTTTAAAATAGAAGTTGTTTCGTAATTTTTGTTTTGTTTCTTGGTACCTTCTATTTCAATGTAATAATATGATACTGGAAAAGTTACCTACATTTACCTTCAAACACTCTATTAAATGTCAAAGCACAATTCGTGGGTTTTGAAATTTTCAGGACTACTGATGCATAAAGTATACGTTTAGCATTCTATTTCTCCACTACCGAATGACTTTGTTAATGCTGAAAACTCACCAAGTTCTCATTAAGACCAAGATGGAAACAGAGCCTGATGCTTAAAAAGGAAGAAAACACAACCCAAAGACATGTGTTCTCCTATTCTTATAGTTCAAAAATTAAAACAGAATCACCTGACATTGTTACATATTTTGTCATTTAGCAGATGATAACCAAAACAAGGATCATTTTTGTTCCTTAAAGCATAACCTTTGTTTTCTCCTGATCATTATTCCTCCCTAAGCTATTTTCTATTTACTTTCCTAGCAATTTTCCTCCTCCATCTTGCCAAGACAGGCAAAATATATGGAAATAAAAGGGAACGCACTTCTAAATGTCTATGGTGAGGTCAAAAAGAGTTTTCACTCTCACTCTTTAGGCTGGCTCGTCTCACATTTATCTATTAATGGGTCCTAAGGTTGAAATTTCTGCTTCATCTACATTAGAGAAAACGCAGCATCTTGCAAACAAGCTTAGTAGTGTCACTTAACAGGTTTTGAATGACTCAAAGTGAGCCACAGCGTACAGGACAGGGCCCTACAGACTTTGGTCTTAATTTTAGCTCTGTGGTCATTTAACAAAGCCCATTTCTTCTGTAAAGTGAGATGAATGAATTCAGGTGTGGATTCCTAACAGGAGTTCACACATGATCTTTCTTGGGTCTATGGACCTTCCCCAAATTGTTTTCAAAATCCTGTGCACTAATCTGGGGAGCAATTCCACAGCCTTCAGTCACTTTCAAAGGGGCTCACTAACTACAACATGCCAAGAGCCACTGCACCAAGCCCTCACATAGGATGGAGCACAGAGTACATGCATTCAAACATAATAGTCTCACAGCCTGGGGCAAATCACTTCACCTCTGTGACCTTCCACTTCCTGTCTGTGAAAATATATGCTATCTACTTCATAGGGAATGGTGGAAGAGTAAATTCTGGGGCATTGACCAAAATTTCTTAATTTACAAGTTACTTCCATTCTGAAAGAGAACAAAAAATGGTTTAAAGAGCTGCCTAACATACTCAGTTGCCAAGTGAGGCTCCCAGACACTGAGGAACTGCCCCCAACTAATAGCTTGCATGTGTCAGGTTAGGAACTCCACTGAGCCCTTCTCATACCAAAACACTACCACAAGGGAACACATTTGAAATACAGTGCAAACCTAACCCTAACAATAGCAGAAATGATGCTCAGGTTCTGGCCCACCAAAGAGGAAACAAAACCCAAATCATATGGTGACAAAAACCTTTCTAAACAAAGGTATTTAAAAATACCAAGTGACCCTTTTGGGTCTACACACTTACCAGACCTTAAGAGAACGGGTGGAGAGGCGATGACTGCATCAGGTGAGCTGGCCATTTCAAATTGTTGATTATAATCATAAGCGTCCCAGGCTAAACTACAGCAATTTTCAAAAATGTTTAGTGAAGGTTAGAAACAATCAGCATTAGATTAATAGAAAGCAATGTGAGCAGTATTAATATGGTGCAGTGTGCAACAAACAAAGGCAATAACTGAGGTTCATTATAATTTTGTTTTCTCTTATATGACTTGAAAATTTTCTTTGCTTTGATAAATTAATTTGCTTATATGGATGAGGCAGGAAATACATGATATGCATTTATTGAACGTCATATAAGAGTAGCATCCTCTATTGTACAATGAAGTGATTAAGCTATGTAACAATGCTCAGAACTCTGCAGTGGAGTCTATACCAGAGTCAGGTTAGTCCAAATTTCAAACAAAGCTCTGTTTATATTTCTTCTAAATGTAGTAAACAGAATCAAGTTGATTGTTTTTACTGACACAGGAAGTAAATGATCCCCTAAAGAAACTTTATAGAGTTATCAAAAGAATCTAAAACCTCAAACTTCACTACTAATTTAGAGAAATGACTTTAATTGGTACCTCTTTACTACTATGATGTAAACATATATAGGAACATTGAACATTGATACTATGTACTTTACTTTTCACATGAAACTAAATTTAAGTGATTGCATTCAATAACAGTTAAGTAAAATTTGGATTTTTTTTTCTCAGTGAAAAAACAAGGTTTTCACAGCTCACTGTTATGACATGCATTTTAGAGGAAACAAAGTAAAGACTGGAGGAGAAAATAAACACTATGTGGTTATTAAAGGAAAAGAGAAATGCTGCAAAAATATGTTGAGGGCAGAGCTCAGTTCCCTGTAAGAAAACTCTGTTTACTTTCTTGGTTCAGATATAATCAACCCAATAACACTTTTTATAGCCCAGACAGCCACATAGTGGGTAACTCAATATTTCTATATGACACAGAAAATTCAAGAAAATAAAACAAAAATTATGACTATTTTTGTTTTACATTATGACTATTCCAAGTAATTGTATTGACTCTAAAAGTACTACGGATTATTTTTGGAAAATTCTCTCAGATATTTTGCTGGTGATTTTTACTATAATTCTAAGCAAACAAATGCAGAACTTTTAAAATAAAGTTTTAAAACAATGAAATTGGCAACAAAGATTGGGAGAATTTCTCCTACATGACTTAGGGAATTTGATAATTCATTGACAAAAAAAAAAAATTAAGGGTATTATATTAGGTGAGGAAAAAAAAATAGATTTCTTAATATCCACCCAAACGCAGTTAATTTTAATTTTCTTGGATTAGCGCCAGAATTTATATTGATAATAGTCTTCTCTTAAAAAGTTCTTAGTTGAACACTAGTCATTCCACCACCTTTATAGGCACACTTTTAGCTTAAGTTTATTTCCAGACAGACAGGAATAAAAAGGAAGTTTCAATACCGGATCTCAGAAAAAGCCACAAAAGCTAACTTCCAAGTCGTGACTTTGCAATTTGACCAAGTCAGTTCGGGACACTTGAACTGTTATAACTGCCTGCACGACGTCTTCTGACCTCCGTAGTTTGGAAGCCACAACTCGGGAGGGGAGCGCGGGGTGTTCCTGGGGGCCAACTTGCCCAGTTTCCTTCCGAGAATGAATTATGCTGTAAGTGACCCCCTTGGTACCCCAGGAACTATCCCCCTCAATTTCTATCACATGGATACGTGGCCAGGGCTGAGAAGTTGAGGGAAATGTAAAAAGGAAATATAAAAAAACCTAACGATCAGTCGCCGGTTTTCTAGGGCCAGATTGTAGTCATACCTAAGAATGAAGCTATCCTATTTTTGAGGAGGAACACAGGGAGGACACATTCCCTTTTCCAGGAATGTGGCCGCCGCCTGATTTCTATGGGAAAACTCAAGGCGAAGTCGGGATAGCCACCGACTTTTCCGAGGAAAGAGAACACACCGGATAGAGTAGAGGTCGCCACCTACTTTGTGGATGTGGGACCGAAGATATTAGGACCAAGGCCGGCGCCGTCCCCTGCTTACTGAGGGGATACAGGCAGGGCACGGCTTCAATTCCAGCACCCCCACCGGTCTCCCGCCCTGGGCGTTGGAGGAGGAGCACTACCCACGGTGAGCCAAACCTGCGCGCTTGGTCCGGGCTCTTCGCTCCAGGACCTTCTTCCTCACTTCAGTCATGAGGCCCGCAGCCCCAGCCATCGCGTCGGACTGCCTCCACCGCCCCCGGGGACGCCTGTCAGCTCCGCCCCAGCCCCGCCCCCGCCCCGCGCGACACTGTCGGGAGGCACGCCGGCCGGAAGTGAGCGCGAGGGCGACCGTCCTCCTGGCTCCCGAGAGTCTGAGGGGCCGCCTATGGAGAAAGGGGAGGAAGCCTACAGGGAGATTCCTCGGAAGCGCTCTCTCTCCTTCCGCCCGCGGCGCGGCGCTTTACGGCTGCCGTCGAGCGCGGCGCTGGGCCGGCGGGCTGGGGCCGAGGGCTGCCATGGCGGCGGCGAGCCGGCTGCCGAGCTCCTGGGCTGCGTTGGCGCCGCTGCTTTGGGGGCTAGTGCTGCTGGGAGTCGGGCCGGTCCCGGCGCGGGCACTGCAGAACGTCACAGCCGAGCTCTTTGGGGCCGAGGCCTGGGGCACCCTGGCGGCCTTCGGGGACCTCAACTCCGACAAGCAGACGGATCTCTTCGTGCTGCGGGAAAGTCAGTGCTTGCCGTGCCCTTCCTTTCTCCGCCGTCCTTGTGCCCAGCCCCGGTGTCTCCTACACCCCTTGCCCCGATGGTCGGTCCTCCTGCATTTCCCGGCCCCTGTTCTCCCATCTTTGTCTCCTTCTTTCTCTCATCTCCGGTATCCTTGATAGCTTATCCCTATTCATCTTTTCCATCCCTAGGGCTTGATCCGACTACCCCCAGAGACTGACCCACACCCAGAAGCCCTGGCAACACCCCAGTTTTTTCCTGAGAAGCCTGGTCCTCTCCAGTCACGCACCCCACCCCCTTCCTCACTTGTCTTCCAAAGGCCTTCCTGATTCCAGGAGTCTCTGTAGCTTGCCAGTACGTTCACTCCTAAGGCCCCTACCTTCCTTTCTGCTTTACTTCCTCCAACCATCTTCTTAGATGAACGGGAAAAGATGCTACTTGACAGTTTCTTCTCATAGGAGATTTCTTCCTGCCTCCCCACTTACCTAATACACTTTCCCCTTCCTTTGTCAGGATCCCCTTTCTCTGAAGCCACTGTATCCTCCCAAGGCTCTAAATACTCCAAAGCTCACACAGGCATTTTGAAAGGATCACTGATAAACCCCAATGCCTCCTTGGGAAAGCATTCCTAAACCACAGACTCTTCCCTCTTAAGCAGCTTGGTCTTTTGTGTGCACCTGACCCTCTATCACCTTAGTCACCCATCTAGTCTTCATATCCCTACTTTCTTTGCCAAATTGTAGTTCTTGGAAGTTCTTTGCTATAACCATCACTAAGCAAACTTTTTAATAAATCTTGACACTGACAGTGTACATTAGGGAGTCTTAGCATTCTTGAGTAGCCACAAAAGCAAATGTTGTTGAAGATCAAGGCCAGGGAGGAAGGCGATAATGGCTGACACAGAACCTGACAGGCAGGATCCTGGACCAGGCTTCTGGAGGCCCTTACTAGAAATTCAGAGTTTCTGTGGTCCCTAGATATTTTTCCTACCTTTTTATGACTCTCCACATTGTAAAAAGTATGCATACTGCCAAACCTGTAGCTACTTCATCCAAACTGGGCACAGAGACTCTGCTCTTTAATGATGACCTAAACCGTTTGGTTAAACTATTTCCACAGTCTGTCCCAATGAGTGTTCATTGAGCTCCAAGAATGCCTCAACCTGGAGTTGGTTCCATAGGCACTACAGGAAAAGGACTCTTGGAAAAATCAGTGTTGTCTGCATAAATGGTTAATCATGAACTTGTTACTAGTCCACTAGAGTGGAAATTATCCTTGGTTTGATGCATATTTGTGATGAACTAATCAGCTTTAAAAGAAACTATTGTTAGTTTGAGGAAAGGCATGGCTTAATATGTAGCTAGAAAGCATGTTGCTATATCATTTTTTTAAGTAAACCAGTGTGACTAATGGAAGAAGCCATTAGCTTTAGTTTGTCTTGACCAAGCAAGTTTTATCATGCTTTTCTTGCCTATTTCTCTGCTGCTTTGAACATTGAACTTGCGATACACTATTAGAAATTCCCATTCAATTAGGCTAGTAGGACTATCCTTGAGAGGGCAGATTAACTGGAATAGAACAAAAGTTTCCTTGTTAAGAACAGTACCTGAAAAAGCTGCTTGTAACTACTGTTTGGATTCCTTACCAGGAAACATTTCTTTAATATCATGTTAACTTTTTTTAGGAAATGACTTAATCGTCTTTTTGGCAGACCAGAATGCACCCTATTTTAAACCCAAAGTAACGCTGTCCTTGAAGTAAGTGTAAATGTATTTGTTTCTGCAAAATATGTCATTTGTATAATAATGTTTATACAATAGCTTGTTGGATTGCCTTTGAAATCAATCTTACCCAACTGTGGTATGGTGACACAAAACCACTAATAAGGAGTGGGTTGCAAGTAATTTGTTAGGAAAAATAGTGCAAGTAGCAAAGTAAAATAATTTACTTTTAAAAAATAAATAAATTTGAATGGATTCAGGGCTGTTTGTTAAAAAAAAAAAAAAAAAAACACCCTTGTTCCCTTACAATCTGATGTGTTTTCTTGAATCTGTTGGAAATTATCTTTCACCCCAAGTGTGCCTGTGGCAGTACGTCACTCACAGGAGGCTCATTGGGACAACCATGTATTGGGGGAAAGGAATAGTACACAGCAGAGAAATGGTCAATGTCCTCAGTTCCAATTTTTTTGTTTTTATCAGCTGATTTAAGGTTGATTTTGAAGGAATTCAAATCAAGCTTTTGAAATTATCTTAATTTTTAAAATGTTGTCCAAGTAATAGTTCTTTTATATAGTAAGCATTGCTGGGAACAGTGACCCTCAACAATAATGAGCAATATAATTTTAAAGCTTCAAAATGCAGGATTAATGCTGTCAGACTCAAGGAGGAAAAGGTGGGTAGGTGCAGGCTAGGGTGGCAGCTTCCACTCAGTCATGGGTGTTGACCTTGACCTTAGGATGAATAAAATTTATGTGTGAGAGTTCAAAGTTGGGGACACAGCATTTGCAAGGAATGGCAGTAAAAACAGCATGTGGTGGAGAGAGGGCCAGAAGATTTGCCTGACAAAAGTGGAGGGTACATTTTGGAGAGTTATAAGCCAGGAAGATGAGATCAGGGCAGACTAGAGACCTTCACAAGTATTAGAAAGAGTTTGAACTTGATCCCATGGTCAGTGGGAAATCAGTACAAGTTCTTGTGCAGAGGAGAAATAAAGAAAATGGTATTTTAAGTTAATATACTTATTAATAATGTGAAGAATGAATTGGTGTGAGGGAAGATGAGAGACTACTTAGGATGCTGTTATTAAAGTCATTATATGGGGTGATGAGTGCCTGGACTCTACAATACTTAATTTAAATGTGGATAGATATAACAACAACAATAAAATTGCTTTGAATTAGAACATTGAGAGTTATAAATGGATAAATAGAAACTTATTCCCCTTGAGAAATGTTTGTGGGTACTGGATGTCAGCATGCTTGGAGTGGGGAGGAAATAGAAGTTGATAAATGTTATATACAAGAAATAAACTAACTGCATAGAAGTGGTTTTCTTTGGAAGATGAGAAGTTAAAGAAGGTTATAGGATAAAAAAAGAACTTGGGTTCTGCTTGTTAAAAAAAATAAAAAGATCCCAATTTCTTTAATGTAGTGTTAACTGTTTCACGTATTTTAAATTTTTTTTTAGTTTCGGTTTTATTTTACTAAAAATATATTTCAAAGGAAAAATAGCTATCCTTCAACCTTTTCTGACACCCCTTCCACTGCCCTATTTCTTTCTCATATAGAACCAATTTTAAAATGTTTAGCTTTTTCTTCTGGTGTTTATTTCCATATTTTAAAATATTTGCTCTTTAATTTTTTTGTTGCCATTTTTAATCTTCATCTCTTGGTTTATTTGTTAGCATAGGTAAGGAGTTAGAATCTTTAAATTATCTCTGTCATCCCAATATAGTTATTTTATAATCTTTAGTTAAAGCAATAATCATTGTTTACATTTTGACCATGCAAATTCTGTGTACTTCAGATCCAAGTAGTGTACAACATTTTATTTCTCATACAGTTTTTCCTGTCTGGAGTGAATGGTTGCTTTTTTAAAAATAAATTGCATAGTTTTCTTGTATATATCCTTAATTTCTTTGCAGATGTTTCAACATATCTGCCATGTACCTGCCATACATTTTTGTTTTCCCCAGTGAGTCATCTGCACTTCTATTCAATCTGGATTCTCTTTCTAGACCTTCTGCCAAGTTACTATTTGGGGACTTTCTATTTTCTATTTTTTTTCCTTGGTCCCCTATTTCTTGCATCTTTGTTCAATTCCCCTTTTCTTGCATACTGTGCCATCTTATTTCTTATTTCTGCCTTCATTTCACTGGAGTGCATCCTTCAAGAAATTCCTCAGAAAAGATGCGTGATAGGTTCTTATATCTCCAAAATTATTTTGCGCTCACTCTGACTTTTATCAGTTTGGTTGGCTTATGGTCTTTTAACTTCCTGGATTGCTGTTGAAAAATCCAATGCCATTTTTTATTCTAGCCCTTTGAATGTGGCTTGATTTATTTTTAATTTTGGAAGTATTAGAGTATTGTCTTTAAACCTTTTGTTCTGAAATTTTTTAATGTGTTATGGTGTACATTACTTTCCACTCATTATCCTGGCATTTGTTGGACCCTTTCAAGCTGTAGGTTTCTATCTTTGGGGCTCTGTAAAATGTTATTTCTTTTATCGTTTTTTGTTGCTGTTGTTTTCTTTTTCAGGAATTCCTGTCACTTTGTTATTGGACTATTTTTTTTTTTTTATTTTATTTTGCCTTCCAAGTCTTCTATTCAATTTTTAAAATTTTATCTGCCATGTTTCAATTTCCAAGAAGTTTTCTTTGTTCTCTTATTATTCTTTTCTCTTAGCATGTGGTTCTTGTTTTAAAAGTGGGAATATATATGTGTATATGGAGATACAAAATTTGCCATTTTAACCATTTTTTATTGTACAGTTCAGTGCCATTAATTACTTTCACAGTGTTGTTCTGCCATCACCGCCACCACCTTCCATGTACCATTTTTAATGGTCATACTTTCTTTTATCTCTCTAAGTATATTTTTAAAGTTTTCTTTTTTTTTTTTTTTCTTTTTAAAGATTTTATTTATTTATTCATTTATCCCCCCCTTGCTGCTTGTGCTCGCTGGGTCAGCTAACCACGCCGTGCGGGCGGGCTTGCCTTCACCAGGAGGCCCCGGGAACCGAACCCGGGGCCTCCCATATGGTAAACGGGAGCCCTACTGATTGAGCCACAGCCGCTTCCCTAAAGTTTTCTTGAGTTGCCTCCTTTATCTCTATTTACATCAGGTTCATTATTGCTATTTGTTTTCACTCTCTGATATTCATAATTTTCTTCAAAAAGCGGGTGCCTATTCATAGTTAAGAGTAAGGTACTAAAGAGCTCATTCATTGCATGCATGGGACTTCTCTTCTGTCTCTTGCTCCTAAGTATATTCCTGGCTGGCTGGCATTCTAGGGTAGGGGCAAGGGTCAAATTGTTCAATTTATATATTTTCCATTAACTCCTTATTTTTAGCTTAAGGCCTCACCCTTACCCTCTGCTGTAGCTCAAATCCCTCATGCCTGAGACTTTCTAGAGAATAAATCTCTTTGTTCTTGCTTACGTGAAAGAAGGAACTACTATTCAGAATACAGACTTTCAGTTGAACCTACTTTCAGCTTTATGCCTCACTCTTGTCTTCCACTGTTTTTGAGCCTCCATGGATTATTTAGGGGACAAAGCATTTCTTCTTTTCTCTTTTTTTCTGGGCACATTAATTTTGCCCTGCTAAATCAATTAACATCCTTTTATACACTGTCTCCTTTCATGGTCTCTTTGTCCTCAAGACTTACTTTTCATATATTCATATATTCATTCACCAATATACTTTTCATATAATCATTTCATATATTTTAGTGGATTCTTTAAAAGAAAAAAAGAGGTAAATATAAGCATCAATCTGACATCTTTAAAAGTTCCCATTTTTATAACCATGAAGAAGCAATTTTAGGAATAAAGCTTGATTAGGTTCCATCTAACAGTTTGTAATATCCTCCCATCAGTGTAGTTTTTGTACCCAAATCCTAGATGTATTTGGACAGATATTACTGCCTGTAGGGGACACACATGCACACACATCTTATAGTTTGCTACATAGTAGCATGTGTTGTTACTATATATTATCTTTTTTCTTCTTTTTTTTTTTTTAATCATGGTAAAATATACATAACTTAAAATTTACCATTTTTAAGTATACAATTCAATGGCATAAAGTACGTTCACAATGATACATAACCATCACCACTATTTCCAGAACTTTTTCATCATTCCAAACAGAAACTCCACATCCATTGAGCTAGCTATAACTCCCATGCTCCTTCTACCTAGTCCCTGGTCAATGCTAATCTACTTTGTGTCTCTTTCAATTTGTTTATTCCAGATAATTCATGTAAGTGGAAACATACAATATTTGTCATTTTGTGTCTGATTTATTTCTCTTAGTGTGTTTTCAAGGTTCATCAATGTTATAGCATGTATCAGAATTTCATTTCTTTTTATGGCTGCATAATATTCCATTGTATGCATTTGCCACATTTTATTTATCCACTTATCTGTTAATGGATTCTTGGGTTGATCCCACCTTTTGGCTATTGTGAATAATACTGCTGAGAACATTAATGTACAAGTATCTGAATCCCTGCTTTCGATTCTTTGGGATATACAAGGAGTAGAATTACTGGATCATTCTGTTTTACATTTTGAGAAACTGCTGATCTATTTTCCACAACGGCTGCACCATTTTACATTCCCCACTAGCAATTGATGAGGGTTTCAACTTATCCACATACTCAACATTTGTTATTTTCTGGGGTTTTTTGTTTTGTTTTGTTTTGTTTTTAATGTAATAAAACATCCCATTCTAGTAGCTGTTTTCTCACCATTTTTAAAGATAGGTTATTTTCCTTGGAAAAGTTATAGTATTATTGGTATTCTTAGAGGAAACTGACATTACCCAAAATATTTTGTAATGATGATCAATTTTAGAGGCCAGCAGAGCTGTATTTGAAGTCTAGCTGTTCCATTTAACTGGCTGTTTAACTCTGTAACCTACTTAATAGCTCTGAATCTGGTCCTTTAATTGCGGATAATGGTGATTTCAGTGGTGAGATTAAATGAGACTGTAGATAATCAGTATTACTTACTAGAGCATAATAAGTAGATGCACAATAATACAGCTATAATAATTTTTTAAACTGCCTTAAGTTTTAACCCTTTCAGTGTTTTCCGCATTTCACTTTAAATAAAATGTATGTCTATATATTTTTAAACTCTTGATGCCATTTTGAAAATAATGATCCATAGTCTTAACTGGAAACTTGCTAACTTGCAATTTGCACTAAGTGGAATTCAAGACTTATTTTTTGGTTGGGTCTCTGAAACAACATTGTGACAAGGTTCCAGGATATTTTGATAAGCTTTCAAAGTTAATATATATAGTTTTAGAATTCTTTTATGGTAAAAATATAAAATTAGATATGTATGTGTGGATAGTTTGATATTTCCATGTTTGGGTAAAAGAACTTATTTCCCATTGTGAATCTTGTGTAGCTTTCAGAAATAAAATGAATGTTTAATTTTCACTGTAAGTTTAGAATCACAATGAAGATCCAAAATAAATATTTTATGAATAATATGTTTTATAACAAAATCACCCTGTTATTCCTAGCTGCTTCAGCAATTGAGTAAATGGGCCTCTGTTGTAAACATCTTCCAAATGCCTTGGTATCTTTGATAAAGCAACTAAATAACAGGACTGTATTAGCCAATAATTGACATAAAACTGAACTTTTTCTTGCTATATTTCAAATTTATTTTCCTTCTTAAGACTACTCAGCATTTATCCTGAACTCTTTATTCCCTACCAAAGTGGCATACATATATGAGAGAAGATGAGATATTAAAGAAGAGAATGAAATTAATCACTTCTGTGAAATTTTAACTTTTGCATTGAAAATACCTTTTCTATGGTAGTAATATAGAGGTGTCTTTCTGTATTATAATTTAAGTGAATATTTTCAAATGCTTTTTTTTAGAAATCATAGTGAATTGATAACCAGTGTAGTTCCTGGTGATTATGATGGAGATTCACAAATGGATGTACTTCTAACATATCTTCCCAAAAATCATGCCAGCAGTGAATTAGGAGCTGTTATCTTCTGGGGACAAAATCAAACATTAGGTGAATTTATTTATAAAATTTTAAATATTTATCATTGGATGTTGAGGGGGGAAATGTCTGTTATTCTTAGTAAATATAACAAAAACATTGTCCTGGAGTCTGTCCAAAAATAGAATTCTTGAGTGTCAACAATTGTCTACACAAACTTTTTTAAATATATCAATTTCTGAATTTTTTCAACCCAGAGCTAGTCTGTAGTCAAATGCAGAGAACAAAATGCATTCTTGTTAGGTTAGGGAAGAAAGAATTTTTAAAGAGTTACTGGCTTTATTGGGATGGCTGAAGAATAGGCTCTAGGTTAAACTTTCAGGAGCTATGCCCAAAGCCATAAAGGAAGCTACTGCCACTTTTACAGTCAGAGAGTATGGCCATCTGCTTAACAACTGCCAGAATGACACTACTTGCCATGTCTAACCGGCAATATGAGTGCCCTACACCCACCTTTGATATCCACAGATTTAGTGATCAGATACTGAGACAGTCTTTGCCTCAGTTCTTCGTTCCAGAACTCACAGTTTATCTAATGGGCAAAACATTAATTTTATTAAGAATTTCAGGTGCAAGAATATTTGGGAGATGCTATTTTTGGCTTCTAGGCTGCATTAACAATATTGGAGTGGATGTTGAGAGCCAGTCTACCATATCTACCCACAAACCTTCAAGTCTTAACAGAAAGGCCAACTAATTATATATAGACAGCTTTGTTCAGGGAGCCAGATTTTAAGGGAGTTGTGCTTTCTGTAACATTTGTGAATATAGGCAATAATCTCAATATTGTATGTTCATTCAGTCAATAGATATTTAAATAAGAATTATCATGTGCAAGGTACTACTCGTGTATAAGCATGGACATTAGAGTCAGGTAGATTTACTTATCTGTGCCAAAACCTTGGTTAATTATCAATGTTTCTAGTGCAAAATTGTGTATTACAAGGCTCATGTAAGAGATTTTCAGATTAAAACGTCAAAAATTAGTTATTGTAATGCTGGTCTTTACTACATAATGAATTCTTCCAATAATTTGGCTTTACAAATATGATGTACAATTAAGTTAGATTTATGGTATCATGTTAGTGGTAATAGTTGGAATAAATTAGAGATGAATCTTAAAAAAACCATAAAAATATTTTCCTGTAAGTACAGATGCCAAAAACAATATAAAATAAATTATCTAATTTATCTGTTTTCTTTCTATACAGATCCTAACAATATGACCATACTCAATAGGACCTTTCAAGATGAACCACTAATTATGGAGTAAGTATGTGCTTGCTTTCATTTGAGTTATTTTAAACTTATAAATATAAAATAAAATCTTTCACATAGGAAACTCCTTCACTAAGTAGTACTGACACTAAATTCATTATCCCATACAGCTATTAGGGCCTCCACTCTAGCTGCTATGATATTTATTTATCTAATAGTCAAAAGAGAAAAATGAAATTCAATATTTTGGTAAAAGGAAGAATGTTTCCATTTTAGTTTTGTTTCAGTAACTTGGAGTGAATCTATTATGGATCTATGTTTATTATACCCATGCAGTTATTCAAAGAATTAAGGTAATTGTCGGGAAAAACTAGTAGTGCTTGATTAACAGATATAAAGGGTACAAGATTTCCTCCAAAGACTTAGGAAGATACATAAATTAAGGAGAAATTTTTGTTCTATTTACAAGTCTCTTTTAGTATTATCATTTATTTCCTCAAAATAGAATCATGGACCATGATAAATATAATGCATATTTCTGACAGGATACTTTGGTAATTAGGTAGAACTCATTTGTGGGACTAAAGTAATGTATAACCGCATACTTGTTCCTAGTGCTGCCTTTCTTGCAATTACATCAGTATGTCAGTGGCCATTAGAACTCTGAACTGTAAATCTGTGGATTAATCTGTTTTTTAAACAGATTTATTTTATTTATTTCTCCCCCCGCCCCTTGTTTGTGCTCGCTGTCTGCTATCTGTGTCCATCCGTTGTGTGCTCTCTGTGTCTGCTTGTCTTCTCTTTAGGAGGCACCTGGGATCTCCCATGTGGGAGAGAGGTGTTCAATCACTTGAGCCAACTCCTCTTCCTGTTTTGTTGTGTTTCTTCTTTGTGTCTCCTCGTTGCATCATCTAGTTGCGTCAGCTCACTGCGCCAGCCTATCAGGTCAGCTCACTGTCTTGCTCATCTTCTCTAGGAGGCACCGGGAACCGAACCCGGGACCTCCCATGTGGTAGGCAAATGCTAGAGCCATATCCACTTTCCTGGATTAATCTTCTTAAGGGCGCTCATCTTGATTTCATTCATACCTGTGTATTTTCGTGGTTATCACAATATTCAATTGCCAATATGGAGTTTTATACCAGCTAGAGATTACTTCTTTGGATTATTTCTTTTCTTTTTTTTATTATTATTTTTTAATTAGAAAAATTGTAAGTTTACATAAAACTCATGTAAAAAATACAATGTTCCCATATACCCCTCTATTGTGACACTTTGCATTAGTGTGGTACCTCTGTTACAATTGAGGAAAGAATATTAAAACAGTACTATTAACTGTAATACATAGTTTACAGTAGTTATATTTTTTTCTTAAATACAACCCTATTATTAACACCTTGTATTAGTGTCATACATTTGCTATAATTCATGAAAGAACATTCCTATACTTGTACTGTTAACTCCAGTGCATTTTTTTTTTTTTTACGTTGACTGAGTTGTTTTTTTTGTTGTTGTTTAATTTATTTATTTTTTATTGTGGGTAAAAATCAAAATTTTCACAATACATACCCATATTTGTAAAATGATATATAAATATATATATACATATATGTGCATTTGCTTACAAAAATGTTACATATATATATAAAGAGGTGCTTAGATTACCTAAAATATTACATGGAACCTACCAGGATTACCATGTTCCACACCTCCCATGACATCCCACACAAACATCTCCCAAAAGTGTGGCCCATCACCCTCAATGGACTTATACATCCTGGGGCCTTGCCATCAACCATAGACCACAGTTCACATCGTAGACCACACTCTCTCCCACACAGTTCTGAATGGTGTGTGCTGATTTAAAATGGCCTACATCCGTTGCCACAACGGCACTCAGGACAACCTCCAAATCCCGAAAAAGCCCCTATATTTCAGCTGCACATCCCCTCCCTGCCCCAAAAGTGTCCAGTGGCCACTGGCTCCACCTCACTGTTATAATTTATTCCAGTGCTAGAATCACCATATGTGTACAACAGAATACCATCAAGTCCACTCTAGTCCACAGTTCTTCCCCCAATCCTGAGGGGACTGGGATGGTGATGTCCACTCCACCTCCAAGTGAGAGAGGGCTTATATCCCATGGATATGGTGGGTGGGATGATCCTGCCTGCAGATGCAGGCCCTCTCCATTCCCCGGGCTGGCCGTTGCCCATCGTTGTCTCCTCGCCAGGTGACTTGGATGAATCCATTGAGCTGTATGGTAGGAGTTGCAGCTCCACCGAGATTCCACGCACACCTGGCACATAGGTAGGCCAGAGGCTCCAGTCTCTGGAAGTATACCTAAAAACTCCAGCATCACACATAGGTTTGAATAGAAGGGACTGATGAACGATGTGCAGGGAGGACTTATTTGAGTCCAATTCTGTCACTCTCAGGAGCACAGATTCCAAAATAGAGCCCACTGATAAGGCGTCAGTCTCTGGGGCTATCCCCCCTTATATAGGACCTGGGTGTCTCCAGAGCTCTCCGGAGCCCCTCTGTGTGGGGTCATATGCACTTTGATGTTCTATGAGCTCCTACTGAGGTGTGCGTAAGCGTTACCTCTGGGATGACCTCCCGACTCTTTGAAGTCTCTTAGCCACTTGAACTCATTTGTCTTTACCTTTTCCCCCTTTTATTCAAGGTCTTTTTCCAGTTGTGTTGCCAGTTGGCATTGGTATTAATCCCTCGTTGCCAGGGAGGCTCATCCCCGGGACATGTGAGTCATGTCCCACATTGTGGGGAAGGTAATGCATTCATATGCTGAGTTTGGCTTAGAGAGAGGCCACATTTGAGCAACAAGGAGGCTCTCAGGTGGCAACCCTTAGGCACCCCATAACAGTAAGCTAAGTTTCAGTTACAAGAACAAAGACTCATAAGGGTAGTCATCAATAAAAAGAATTCATCAGTGGGCCATCCTCTTTTGACAGACTCTGTCCCTGCACTCAGAGGACTATTGCTGCTCCCTTGGAGACTGTGGCAGAGCTCTCCAGGCTAGGAATTCAGATTCCCTCATTTATTGTGTGATTCTCCACCCACCGTGACCATGCCCCGTCCTTTGATCTTTTGAACAATTTTGTATATCTTTCATGTATATTCGGATGAACTTCCTCCCATGAATCCCCCCTCCCAGATACCCCCCACCAATAATCCCCTGTAGTACCCATTGTAACCCTTCTGTGATCTAAATCCTCCATGAACAGGAAGTCCATAAAATAATCAAATACACTTAATAGGAAAAAGAAACAACAATGATAAGCTTACATGCAAGAGACAAACATAAGGAAACTCAGGAAAACAAACAAACAACAAAACAAAATATAATTAGCGGATTGGGACATTCAAAAAATGGGGAAAAAAGCAAAAGAAATGCCTTAAAAATATATATATATATCTTTTTTTCCTTTTATCACTGTGTTATCGGATGTCCGGTGTGCCGTGACACCTTCCCCCTCTCAATCCCCATTGTCTCCCAATTTTTCATTTAATTTTCAAAGAAGTTTTAGGTCACAGCAAAGTCACACACGGAGTACCAGAAACTCCCAGATACCAAACCACCCCCCCTTCCCCACCCCATATTAAACCCCTCCCCTTTTTTGGGGGGATGTTAGCATTGATATAACTGTTATACAGATAGCAAAATATAGCAACTAAACATTGTCAATGATGTACAGTATCATTTACAATTTAGATGATGCAGTCCAATAAGTTTTGATATTTACCATGTCTTGTGTCCATTACTGTAAGGTAATGAAAAACCTTTCCCATGACCACTAAATACCCCATTAGATCTTAACTGTTCCTTCCTCCCCAGCCCCCTGGGGCATATGACACTCCCCTGTCTTGACTCATGGAATGTCAACATTCATATTTACATGCCCTGGGTATTTGAACCTGCCCTTCCTAATCTACCCACCTGTCAATGCTGCACCACCAAACCCAGTAATATCACTGCCCATCTGTCCTATCCTTCAATATGCAACTATACTCTATCCCTCTACCATAGATTATGTCCATATGGGTGATGGCTCAAAGCCTGCTCTTCTCTTTCTCTCCCTTGTTAACCTATCTTTCAGACAATGGTTCTCAGAGTCTGCTCACTTTCCTCAGTTCAAATCAGTGAGGTCATATACTGTTCATCCTTCAGTGCCTGGCTTGCTTCACTCAATATAAGGTCTTCAAGATTCATCCACGTTATTCCATGTGTTAACACTTTATTCCTTCTTAGAGCTGAGTAATATTCCATTGTATGTATGTACAACATTTTGCTTATCCATTCGTCTGTTCATGGGCACCGGGGCTGATTCCAACTTTTGGCAATAGTGAAAAATGCCACTATGAACATTGGTGTGCATATATCTGTTTGTGTCTTTGCTTTCAGTTCTTCTGGGTAAATACCCAGCAGTCGAATTGCTGGATCATACGGAAGATCTATTGTTAGTTTTCTGAGGAACGGCCAAACTGTCCTTGACAGTGGCTGAACCATACCACAGTCCCACCAGCAGTGGATGAGGGTTCCTATTCCTCCACATCCTCTCCAACATTTAGAGTCTGCTGTTTTTTTAATAGCTGTCATTCTGATGGGTGTAAGATGTTATCTCATTGTAGTTTTGATTTGCATTTCCCTGATAGCAGGCGATGTTGAGCATTTTTTCATGTGCTTTTTAACCATTTGTATATCTTCCTTGGAGAAGTGTCTTTTCAGGTCACTTGCCCATTTTTTAAATGGGTTGTTTGTCTTTTTATTTTCAAGGTGTAGGATTTCTTTATATATGCAGGATATTAGGCTCCTATCAGATACATGGTTGCCAAATATTTTCTCCAATTGGGTAGGCTGCCTTTTTATTTTCTTAATAACATCCTTTGAGGTGCAGAAGTTTTTAATTTTGATGAGACCCCATTTATCTATTTTTTCTCTTGCTGCTCGTGCTTTGGCTGTGAAGTTCATGAAACCATTTGCTATTACAAGGTCCTGTAGATGCTTCCCTACATTATCTTCCAAGGTCTTTATGGTTTTGGCTCTTATATTTAGATCTTTGATCCATCTTGAGTTGATTTTTGTATAAGGTGTGAGATGGTATTGTTCTCTCATTCTTAGGATATGGATATCCAGTTCTCCAAGCACCACTTGTTAAAGAGGCCATTCTCTCCCAACCGAGTGGGCTTCATGGCCTTGTCAAATATCAGATAACTGTATATGTGAGGATCTATATCAGAACTCTCAATTCGGTTCCATTGGTCAGTAGGTCTATCCTTGTGCCAATACCACGCAGTTTTGATCACTGTAGCTTTGTAGTATGTTTTAAAGTCAGGTAGTGTGATACCTCCAACTTCATTTTTCTTTTTCAATATGTCTTTGGCAATTCGGGGCCTCTTGCCTCTCCAAATATATTTTGTGGTTAGTTTTTCCAGTTCCTTAAAAAATACAGTGTTGACTTTTATTGGGATTGCATTAAATCTGTAGATTAGGTTGGGTAGGATAGACATCTTGATGATGTTTAGTCTTCCTATCCATGAACAGGGAATATTTTTGCATTTATTTAAGTCTTCTTTGATTTCCTTTAACAGTGTTGTGTAATTTTCTGTATATAAGTCCTTTACATCTTTAGTTAAATTTATTCCTAGGTATTTGATTCTTTTAGTTACTATTGTAAATGGTATTTTTTTCCTGACTGCCTCCTCAGTTTGCTCGTTATTGGTATATAGAAATGCTACTGATTTTTGAGCATTGATCTTATAGCCTGCAACATTACTGAACTCCTTTATAAGTTCTAGAAGCCTTGTTGTAGATTTCTCAGGGCTTTCTATGTATAGGATCATGTCATCTGCAAATAATGAAATTTTTACTACTTCTTTTCCAATCTGGATGCGTTTTATGTCCTTTTCTTGTCTCAGTGCTCGTGCAAGTACTTCTAAGACAATGTTAAATAAGAATGGTGATAGTGGCCATCATTGTCTAATTCCCGATCTCAGAGGGAAGGCTTTTAGGATTTCACCGTTGAAAATGATGTTAGCTTTGGGTTTTTCATATATACCCTTTATCATATTCAGAAAGTTTCCATCTATTCCTATCTTTTGTGGTGTTTTTATGAGGAAAGAATGCTGTATTTTCTCGAATGCTTTTTCTGCATCTATAGAGATGATCATGTGATTTTTTTCTTTTAATCTGTTTATGTGGTGTATTACATTGATTGATTTTCTTATATTGAACCATCCTTGCATACCCGGGATGAAACCCACTTGGTCATGGTGTATAATCCTTTTGATATGTTGTTGAATGCGATTAGCAAGTATTTTGTTGAGGATTTTAGCATCTAGGTTCATTAGAGAAATTGATCTGTAATTTTCCTTTCTTGTGGTATCTTTATTTGGTTTTAGTATTAGGGTAAAGTTGGCATCATAGAATGAGTTAGGCAATATTCCTTCTACTTTTATTTTTTGGAAGAGCTTAAGTAGAATTGGTGTTAGCTCTTTCCGGAATGTTTGGTAGAATTCAGCTGTGAAGCCATCTGGTCCTGGACTCTTCTTAGTTGGGAGGTTTTTGATGACTGAGTCTATCTCTTTACTTGTAATTGGACTGTTGAGTTCATCTATTTCTTCTTTCATCAATGTAGGCTGTTTGTGGGTTTCTAGAAACTTGTCCATTTCCTCTAAATTATCATTCTTGTTGGCATATAATTTTTCAAAGTATCCTGTTATGATACTCTTTATTTCTGTAGGGTCAGTAGTGATATCCCCTTGCTCATTCCTTATTTTATGTATTTGCATCTGTTCTCTCTTTTTCTTTGTTAGTCTGGCTAAGGGTTTGTCAATTTTATTGATATTCTCGAAGAACCAGCTTTTGGTTTTGTTTATTGTTTCCAGTCTTTCTTATTCTCTATTTCATTTAGTTCTTCTCTAATCTTTATTATTTCCTTCTTTCTACTTCCTTTAGGTTTAGTTTGTTGTTGTTTTTCCAGTTCCTCCAAGTGTGCAGTTAGGTCTTCAATTTTAGCTCTTTCTTCTTTTTTAATATATGAATTTATGGCTATGAACTTCCCTCTCAGGACTGCTTTCGCTGCATCCCATAGGTTTTGATATGTTGTATTGTCGTTTTCATTAGTTTCAAGGTAGTTATTGATTTCTTTTGAGATTTCCTCTTTGACCCATTGTTTGTCTAAGAGTGTGTTGTTTAACTTCATATCCTTGTGCCTAACCTGTTTCTCTGGCCCTTAGTGATTTCCAATTTCATTCCGTTGTTGTCAGAGAAATTACTTTGTATAATCTCAATCTTTCTGAATTCATTGAGAGTTGTTCTTTGGCCTAGCATGTGGTCTATTTTGGAGTATGTTCCATGTGCACTCGAGAAGAATGTAAATCCTGCTATATTTGGGTGTAGTGTTGTGTATATGTCTATTAAGTCTAGGTCTTCTAATGTATTGTTGAGTGCCTTTGTTTCTTTATTGATTCTCTGTCTAGATGTTCTGTCTAATGATGATAGTGGTGTGTTGAAATCCCCTGCTATAATTGCAGAGGCATTTATTTCTCCTCTTAGTTTTTCCAGAGTTTGCCGCACGTATTTTGAGGCACCCTGATTAGGTGTGTAAATGTTGATGATTATTCTATCTTCTTGAGAGATTACTCTTTTTACTAATATGTAGTGTCCATCTTTGTCTCTTACAGTAGTTTTGCATTTAAAGTCTATTTTGTCTGATATTAGAATAACTACTCCTGCCCTTTTTTGGCTATTGTTAGCTTGTAAAATGGTTTTCTAGCCATTCACTTTCAGCCTCCTTGAATCCCTGGGTTGAAGGTGGGTTTCTTGTAGACAGCATATAGAGGAATCATATTTTCTTATCCATTCTGCCAATCTGTGTCTTTTGATTGGTGAATTTAATCCATTAACATTCAGTGTTATTACTCATAACGAATTTCTTACTTCAGCCACTTTTTCTTTGGGTTAATTTATGTCGTATCTTGTTTTGTTTCTCTTTTTGTCTTTTCAGTTGTTTTTAAACTCTCCTCCAACTCCCTCTCCCTTGTTTTTTCCTTTCAACTTGTAGAGATTCCTTTAGTATTTCCTGAAGTGCTGGTTTCTTATTGACATCCTCTCTTTATTTCTGTTTATCTGTGAATATTTTGAACTCTCCATCATTTTTGAATGCCACTTTTGCTGGATAGAGAATTCGCGGCTGGAAGTTTTTTTCTTTTAGTATTTTCACTATGTCATACCACTGTCTTCTTGCCTCCATGGTTTCAGCTTAGAAATCAGCACTTAATCTTATTGTGCTTCCCTTGTATGTGATGGTTCTCTTTTCTCTTGCTGCCTTGAGTATTTTCTCTTTGTCTTGAGCATTGGACATTTTGACAAGTATATGTCTTGGAGTTGGCCTGTTGGGATTTATACTATTTGGGGGGCGCTGTGCTTCCTGGATCTACACATCCATCTCTCTCAATAGGGTTGGTAAGTTTTCAGCCATTATTTCCTTCAACACTCCTTCTGTTCCCTTTCCCTTCTCTTCTCCTTCTTGGATGCCCATAATGCGTATGTTTGTGCGTTTTGCGTTATTGGTTAATTCCCGGAGTCCATGCTGGATTTTTTCTTTTTGTCTATCTGTTCTACTATCTCTTTGATTTCAGCTGTATTGTCTTCCATATCACTAATTCTTTCCTCTGCCTGTTCAAATCTGCTGTTATGTGAATCCAGCATCTTTTTGATTTCTTGGATTGTGCCATTGTTCATCATCATATCCATTACCTTTTTAGGCATATTTGCAATTTCTTCAGTATGTTCTCCCAGTGTCTTCTTTATATCCTTAATCTCTTCCTTCACTTCTTTAAGTTGATCCATGATATTTGTTTGGATAGCTTTGATTAGTTGTCCGATGTTCTGCATCACTTCCTGGTTTTTATTTTGTTCATTGGACTGGTCCATGTTTTCCTGTTTCTCAGAGTCATTTGTATTTTTTTGTTGCCCTCTGGTCATCATAATATCTTGATGGGTTTGTTCAGTTGATTAGCTTTTCTTTATGCTCTAGAGTTTTATTTAGCTGGTGGTTCTGCGTGTGAGTTAAGTTTTCTCTTTCGCACTTTTTCTTCTTATTTTATTTCCTTGCTTCTTTCTATGTTCCCTTGAAGGCAAAAGATTAGGGCCAGAGGAATCAAAAGATGTAAGGAAGGCAGAAGGATAATAGTAATATTGATAAAAGTTAGAAGAGGGGCCAAATGAGACGAATATTTAACTTGTGTAGGCAGTATAGAATAATAGGAAAAAAAGTGGGGTTCCTACAATGGACTGAGAAAACAAATGGTGGAATATGTATATAGTGATTTAGAAGGCTAGAATTATGAGGAGGGAGAGAAATAGTAAAGAGAGGGCTGAAAGGAAAAAGTTAATACTAATAAAAAAAAAAAGAAGAAAGCAAAATAGGTGGAATAGAAATTGACACCCTTAAATTGTGGGCCTTTGAAAAAATGTTGTATCTAAGAGCCACAACAGAAAGCAGAAGGCAGAAAGATGAAGGAAGGATAAGTGATAGTTTGGAATACAAAATCAATATAGACAGCTAGTGGGAAATTACTGAAGAAGAAGTACAGCAAAGAAGCGACAAGCTCGCAGCACCTAATTTTAAAAAAATCAAAGAAAAAAGAAAGGGGGGAGGAAAGAGGAAAGAAAAGCAAGAGACCAGAACTAAACAGAGAAAAACCAAAGATCCACACAGGCAAGCAGTCAAACAGAGCTAAGGAGTATCAGTGATTCCCTTAGTGTCCATGTGGATCCTCTCTGCCTGCTTGTGTTTCTCAGTTTCCCCGCAGGGTTCTATATGCAGGTCCTGAAACAGCTTTTAGCTATTAAACTAAATTAAAAAGAATTTATTTTTCATTTATTGAAGTGACCTTCTCACTTTTTATTTTTTTTTTATTTATTTTATATTATTTTTTTGGCGAAATACAGGACCCAAAATAATTCCTCCTCTAAACCAACCCCCTTAGGGAAGGGACCCAAGCTGGGCTCGTGGAAATTAATCAAGCATGTCCCACTTCCTGGACTCCCCAGGGTAGCTGTAGCTCTGATGTTAGTCAGTGCAGAGTGCTAAAGACGGCCGACTCCGCCCCTTCTGGAGCTGAGCATCAGCATCACCGGGTTGCTATGTAAATCAGTTTGACTGCAGATTAGCCTCTCCTCTCAACCTGATGCTGCTTCAGGTCGGCTTATCTATTCCCCAAAGCTATG
This sequence comes from Tolypeutes matacus, assembly GCA_026826555.1. NCBI lineage: Eukaryota > Metazoa > Chordata > Mammalia > Cingulata > Chlamyphoridae > Tolypeutes > Tolypeutes matacus. Next base: position 9,277,479 of record JAKSZT010054565.1, on the reverse strand, counting down.
GGGTGGTCCAGGCAGCCAGATCGTTGTCAAAAAATAAAAAATTCTCTTCCCTGTCCTCCAACAGAACCCTCCCTCTTTTGGAGAATGGCCCTTCTTTCTGGCTCTGCGGCGGCCCGGGGCTTATCCCTGGGCTGCTAGGGAAATCGACTCCCTACCCCGAACGGAATCACCCCTCCTGTCCACCGGGTGCCGATTCGCTCCGGCTGTTCTGTTCACCCAAGGTCCAAGGGACTCCAGGCAGCCAGATCCCCAGAAAATAAAACTTTCTCGCCCCGCTCGCAGCTCCAACTGGCCGTTTTATTTTTTTTTCCTCCCTAACCGCGGGGCTTAACTGTCCGTGCCAACCACCACCGGCAGGCTTAAAACTCACGAATCTCTACCGTTCTGTCTACGCCGTTGATCTGCGCAGATAGATATTCCAAGCTTCTCATTCCACGCGTGCACAGCACAGACCCCTGGGCAGGACCCCATCCACAATCCGCCTTGCTCTGGGAGCTTGCAGTATGTGCCCTCCTACACTAACGCCATCTTGGTCCCGTCTCTTGATTATTTCTCCTAACCCCATCTTACTTAATAGGCTGAGTCAGATTCTGAAACAAATTTCTAGGAATTGGTGCTGTCTCCTTAACACTAAGGGATAGGCTAGATTATACAGAGATTATAGACAATCCCAAAATCTCAACAAAAGTGTGTTTCTCAGTCTTACTCCATGTCCATTGTGGGTGAGGGATAAGTCATCAGTCTGCCAAAGGCTCCACCGTCTTTGTGGATTCATCATCTGAAATATATGTTCTTTTCGTTTCCATGGCAACCTTAGAGCAGGCTAGAGGGTCTAGTAATAGAAATTAAAGGCTTTGACTTGGAAGTGACACGTGTCACTTCTCACATTTCATTAGCTATAACTAGATATTGGTGAACATTCTTACGTCTATCACACCTCCTCAAAGTTTTTTCTTTTAAAGCTAAATGAGACATGAGAATTTCATAGGATAACTGCTTAGTGTTTTCAATATTTTCTTTCCAGCTTCAATGGTGATTTAATTCCTGATATATTTGGTATCACAAATGAGTCCAACCAGCCACAGATACTATTAGGACGGTGAGTAAATATGATTATAACCATTTACTTAATTTATTATATTGTTGAGATGCCTGTATGCAGACTCTGCTTCTCCTTATATGGGTAAGGCTGAGGCAGTGTGCCATGCCCTAGGAGACAAGGGGACAGGCACTGATCTCTCTGGTGTTTCTCTACCTATGTAGACCTCTGATTTGGGGAAGACGTGCACTAAAGAAAATGAATGTTTACAGCCTGTGTTTGTGCTTTCTCCTTGCATGACCTTGGGTTGGATTCTCTCCTTCTTGGACACCAGTTTTCTCATTTTAAAATAAAGAGTTCGGATGTGGTAGCATGTAACTTCCTTTCTAGCTCTAACCTCCTCTAATTTTGTACCAAAGTGATTTTTTTATGTCAAGCCCCTATGCCTGGTTGCTTTCATTATGGAAGGCTAAACTGAAAGTAGGGACCCTGAAGAGGGATGGTACTGGTGGGATATGGATTCAGTCCATCCACATTCTCTAATATATTCATAATTAGTAAAATAGTGACAGTGAATAGTGAATTAAAGTGAAATTGTTATTAGGATGGGGACTCATATTACGTTCTCAGTTTAGGTTTCAGTCCGTGGCCAGGATCAGGGTTCAGTTTTGTCTTATTTTTAGCTCTTTTTGTATCTCCTGCTGTGTTCCAATTCTTTGAGTGTACATACCTATAAGGTGGATTGCTGGTCATGTGGTAATTCTATACTTAGCTTTCTGAGGAACTTCCAAACTGTCTTCTACAGAGCCTGTACTATTTTTTTTTTTTTTTTAAGTATATATAAATAGATAGATGTATAGTTGATGCTAAAGGAACTATGTGTCTATGTGAACTGGCTGCTTAAACCATTGGAAAAAATCCAGTTCCTTAGAAATCCTTGTTCTTAAAGATTTTTTATAAGGGCATTTTTTCAGCAATTTGGATTTGATCTGCAACTGCTTTTTATATAAATCCAACATAGCTCCTTTATCCCATTGGAATTTAGAGATACAAACTTTACAGGTCACCATTTAAATATTGTTTTTTTAATTTATTTTTTAATTAATCATAGTCTCACAAGTTACAAAAATAGTTCAGAGACGTCCCATATACCTATCACCGAGCTTCCTCCAAATGATGGCATTTGATATAGCCAATAATAGTCCATTATCAAAACCAAGAAATTGATATTGGCACAATACAATTAACTCATCTACATACCTGACTCAGATTTCACCTGCTTTTTGGTTTGCTTGCTTGTTTGTTTTAAAATTGTGGTAATATATAAAAGGTAAAATGTGTAATTTTAATCATTTTTGTGTGTACAATTCAATGGCATTAATTGCATTTACAATGTTATGCTACCATTACCATCTTCCATTACTAAAACTTTTTCATAACCCCACACAGAAACTTTTTACCAATTCAGCAATACCTCCCAATTCCCCATCTGTAGCCCCTAGTAACCTCTAATTCATTTTCTCTATCTATGGATTTGCTTATTCTTCATATTTATGTAAGTGGAATCATACAATATTTGTACATTTTGTCTGGTTTACTTCACTTAGCATACCATTTTCATGGTTCATCTGTGTTGGAACCTTTATAAAAACTTCATTCCTTTTTGCAGCTAAATAATACTCCATTGTATGTATAGACCATATTTTGTTTATCCATTCATGTGCCAATGGACGTTTGGATTGCTTCTACTTTTGACTCTTATTAATGCTGCTATGAACATCGGTGTACAAGTATCTGAGTACCTGCTTTCAATTCTTTTGGGATATATATCTAAGAGTAGAATTACCAGGTCATATGGTAATTCTATATTTAACTTTTTGAAGAACCCCTAAATTGTTTTCTACAATGGCTGCACCATTTTGCAAAGCCTGAGGTTTCCAATTTCCCCACATCCTCAATATTTTCCATTTGTTTTTAAAATTATTTTTAATATTTTCTTCTTTTTCTTTAAGCAAATACTCCTGCTTACTGCCTTCAAACCCCCAACCTCCATCTGTTTTCTGTCGCTGCACACATGCTGTTTCTAGTCCTCTGTTATAAGTAAAATACAATACTTGTCCTTATGTGCCTTGCTTATTTCACTGACATAATATATTCACAGTTCTTCCATGTTGCAGCCTATCTCATACTTCATTTTTTACCAAATAATATTCCATTTTGTGTATGTACCACATTTGCTTATCCACTCATTTATTGGTGGACACTTAGGTTGTTTCCAGTTTTTAGCTATTATGAGTAATGCTGCTATAAGCATTGGTGTACAAATATCTGTTTGAGATCCCATTTTCCCTTTCTTTGGTATCACAAGTATAATTACCAAATTATATAATTTTTTATTTAACTTTTTGAGGAACTGCCATATTGCTTTTCATAGTGACTGTACCATTTTATATTTCCAACCACAATGGACTAGAGTTCCAGTTTTTCTACATCCTTGCCTACAATTTGTTATTTTGCATTTTTTTAAAAAATAGTAACCATCCTTGTTAATATGAAGTAGTATGTCATGGTGGGTTTTTTAAAATAAATCAATTTTATTGATACATATTAATAAAGCAGAAATCCATCCACCATGTCCAATCGGTGGTATTCATTGTTATCACATATTTGTGCATTCATCACGTCAGTCATTTTTAGAACACTCTCATTATTCCAATAATAATACTAATAAACAAACAGGGAAACAGATGTGGCTCAAGCGATTGGGTTCCTGTCTACCATATAGGAGGTCTAGGGTTCAATTCCAGGGCCTCCTGGTAAAAGGCAAGCTGGCCCATGTGGCGAGCTGGCCTAAGCGGCGAGCTGGCCCACACGGAGTGCCTGCCTACACAGAGTGCTGGCCTGCTCAGGAGAGCTGGCCCGCACAGGGAACTGGCACAGCAAGATGATGCAACAAAAAGAAACACAGAGGAGAGACAATAAGAGACACAGCAGACCAGAGAGCAGAGCTGGCACAAGAGAATAAGTGCCTCTCTCCCACTCCAGAAGGTCCCAGGATTGGTTCCCGGTACTGCCTAAAGAGAAGACAAGCAGACACAGAAGAATACACAGAGAGCAAGCGACAGCGAGTGCAGAACAACGGGGACAGGGGGGGGATAAATAAAATAAATCTTTAAAAAACAAACAAAACTCATCACCTCTCAATCTCTCTATGCTTCCATAGCTGCTATTCTTTTTCCTTCTCTGTAGTATATTTATATTTTGTAAAAACAGTCTTATATATGTAATGTCAATCAAAGCGGTTTTGATTTGCATTTCCCTAAAGATGTTGAGCATCTTTTCATTAGCTTTATGGTCATTTGTGTATCTTTGGAGAAATGTCTAAATCCTTTGCCCATTTTTTTATTTGGATAGTTTGTCTTTTTGTTCATGAGTTATAGAAGTTCTTTTTATATTCTGGATATTAAGCACTTATCCCATATATACATTAAAACTATTTTCCTCCCATTCTGTACATTGTCTTTTCACTTTCTTGATAATTCTCTTTATGCACAAAAGATTTTAATTTTGATTACATCAAATTTATCCATTGTTTCTGTCACTCATGCTTTTGATGTCATATCTAATAATCCATTGCCAGATCCCAGCTCATGAAGATTTGCCCCTATGTTATCTTCAAAGAGTTTTATAGTTTTAGCTCTTATATTTAGGTCCTTGATCCATTTTGAGTTGATTTTTGTATATGGTATGAGGTAGGGTTTAAACTTCATTCTTCTGCACATGGATATTCAGTTTTTCCATCACCATCTGTTGAATAGACTATTCTTTCCCCATTGCTTGTACTTAGGACCCTTGTCAAAAATCAGTTGGCCATAATGTTTTCCATTTTTTAATGATAACAATCCTAGTGAATCACTAGTATTTTTTGAGATAGAAGGATTTTATAGGATGGATAGCTGAATTCTTGATTGGAACCTCCATCTTAGTCATGTTAGCTTTGTTCCTTCTTTCTTTTATTTGTTTAATGAGCAATAATATATGAATATGTAAACACTTCTCTTCTAAGCTCTGGAAACTTGTTAGTGTATACTTTATTCTTGACCAGTATGTGTGCTAGAACTCCCTTGTTACAAAAGCATGACATTGTTTTCTTAGGAAAACTGCCTGGAACTTTGTAATTCAGAATCTCCTTATAATCCTTCTGGCTTTAAATAAAATGATCCTCCTTATGCAAGAATTCATGATAGCAAGATTCTTTCTTGTGATCCTTCCAACTTGGTTAAATGTTGTGTTTTATAGGCAGACCAAGGTTATCTTGAATTGAATTGAATTTGGCCAGCACCTTAGTTTTATGGGAAACTTGCAATGATCTTTAAGTAAAGTGCTAAATGCTTCCTGGTTCTTTGTAGTCATGGAAACAACTCAGGTAAAACTAGCAGGACCAGTTTGGCAGGAGTAAGGATACAGGTGCCCAACCTAGGCAGGTAGTGGTATTAGGCAGAAGAATCCCTTCTAATTGATGCTGTGGAGGAAGTTACCTAACAGTGACTGGAAGGGTGTTAAATCTAAGGTGCTGGAGATAATTGAAATGTGTTAAATGGTCAAAGGTGAGGCTTCAGTTTGTGCCTCAACCTCACTTTATAATGACTTGAAATAATGTACTAATATGTCACATTCCTTAGAAATAACACCTAGCTATTAGGTGTTAAAGCAGCTTTTGTAGGGATGAGGTTATCATTAATAAGCATTTTCTGTAAAAGGGTATTTGAAACTGATGTTGCATAAGCATTCAGAATATTGTTTTTAGTATTGAAGTGAAAACACTTGTACCTATAATTTTAATCAAAGCCAAATATAATGTTGGTCTGTTCAAATTTTCTATCACTCATATATTGAGTTCAAGCATATATCTGGGCCAAGCCTGGCTTGTATTATTATTTTTTTTTTTTTTTTTTTTACCGGGAGGTCCCAGGGATCAAACCCGGGTCCCTCCATATGGGAGACGGACGCCCAACCAGTTGAGCCACATCCGCCCCCAAGCCTGGCTTGTATACTTGGGGATATTAATGTAGGTAACATATATGTATTTTGCCATACTGTATTTACTTTAAAATTGTTGCATGAAAGCAGCCATTTTTAACTGTAAGTTGAGTGGTGAGTTTTTAATTCTCCATTATCAGAAAAAAATCCCTGTATCTTTTATTTAGATATAACTAGCTATTTTTAATCCAGAAAGGATAAGTCCCTATTTTTCTGCTAACCTTACATCACATTATAAACAATCATCCTTCATGTTTACTACTAATTTTGTTTACTGATACATTGGAGAAAATATTACAAATATTTTAGAACATTTTCATTATTCCAATAATTGTACTAATAAACAAAAAACAAACAGGGAAACAGATGTGGCTCAAGTGATTGTTATATCAGTTAAATCTTATTGTTTAGAAGGAATATGAAAATTAAGAGATTTGAAACACAAAATAAAATCAAATAATCCTCAAGATTGCTTTTAAATTTTTTTCCCGCATTAGTACTCAAAATCCTAACCAAAAAGGTGGCTTTGAGATGATTCATATTTTCTTTGGATTTCCCTGGTGGATCCCTCCCCTCCCCACTCTACATACCATTTATATTTTAACACTGCTATTAAAAGGAATCCATTAGAACTTAAGAAATCAGATTTTATGAGTATTTCCATGGAAACAGTATATCCATTTTCTAAATTTTGTCTTTTCCTAAAGAAACTTTGTTCTTGGATATTCATTTCTTTTCCCAGTGTTTCTCACCTAAACCTCGTTCTTTTCAAAATTAAGTAACAGAAACATTGGAAACCTTCAGCAGATGGTTTAAAATTTTATGTACTATGATTATTTTAAGTGGTATGTTATACTGTTGGTAGAATTGTATTTAAATGTGTGGGGTTTTTTGTGTGTTTTTTTGTTTTTTGTTTTTCTTTTGTTATTAAGTAATTTTTCATTATGACTATAATGACATTTAAAATGATGTCTGGAATTCAGCATGTTTCATATTTTAGTTAATGTGTCAAAATTTAGTTTTCTCATTTAAAGCAATGTCACTTTGTTTTCTTTCATTACTATTTTCATATGTATTCAAAAAAGTCAATTTTAAAACAAGCATCCTTAGAGAAGCATGTGTATAACAGACTTTGAATAATATTAGTGTATCCTATAATGTCAATTTAGAGTAAAATGCATCAAAACAGTTCATAATTTTTTAAAAAAATACAGATTAAGTCCTCTTTCATTAGATTCCTGTTGCATTTTTAAAATATATATATATATGCTGTAGAAACTGCCCTATAAATCCTTGATTTTTAGCAGTCTGTAGGTCTTTCTAAGTGAGCTGTACAGTGGTACTGAGCAGAAGTCTGGGTTCACCTGGGGGGTTTATACTTCTCTTCAGGCTGCCCACTGTTCCCTGCCTGCCCTAGAAGCCAGTGCATTTCTCTTAGTTGAGATATGACTGTTGTACCCTCTATGGAGGTAGGAATATTGGAAAAAATGTAAAGGATATGGCTAAAAGAAAGCTCCACATTTTCTTTTTCTTTTTCTTTTTTTTTTTTTTTTTTTTTGGCTTTTCTTTTAGCAGCATAAGATATTATACTGAGAGGTCCTTAAGATAATCTGGTCTCCCACTTTTGAGTTAAGTTGCCATCCAGAGTGAGTGAGTGATTGATCCAGTGTATACCAGGGTGACTTTGTTCTCCAGCGATGCTTCTTTTTTTCACTTCTCTCCCATGCTTTCTGCTCCTCAACATTTCCCTCATGAGGAGAGGTATCATGTGGTGGCACAGTTTACGTGCCCTCTGGGAGACTCAGGATTGAATGGGGAAGGAAGAGAAGAAAGAGAATCTCAAACAAATTTATTTGTTTTTTAAATATCTAAGTGACACTGGGGCTGACACTTTGCGTTTGTTGTCTCATTTTTTTTTTTCTCACAGATATTTTGTGTGGCTAAGGGAAGCAAAAGAGATTTCAAAAAATCAAGGAGATTTCCTAAAGAGGCTAATTCAAAGAGGTTATGTGATCACCTCAATCTAATAATATGTAAATAAATTGTAGATCTGGGATTTAAAATGAATCTTGATCTGCCAATTTCTAAAACTTGTTTTCTCTTTTTCATTTCTGCACAGTCATTACCACTGTAGTCACAGAGGGTCTTTGGTGGTGATTAGATACTTAAGAGTAGTAAAAGAAGGATATTATGAGTGTTTTCGCTCCTGGCCCATTTATCCCCTTTCCTGTCATGTACCAGGACTGATATATTATGTGCATTTCCTTGGATTGGAGTCAGGAATTTGGGCAGGGCTTGGCTGGGTAGTTCTTGGCCACCTGTCATTTGACTGGGGTCATTCACTTGGCTACATTCAGCTTGTGGTTAGGTGGGCCTGGAAGGCCTGAGAAAGCTTCAGTCACATGTCTAGTGCCTCAGTGCTCCTTCACATAGCCTCTTTCTCTCTACTTGACTAGTTTGGACTTCTTAATAGCATAGTAGCTGTGTTCCAAGAAGAAACACTCCAGAGTATGGGCAGAAGCTGCAGATCTTTTAAGGCTCAGCCTTAGGGGTTAAAAGGTATCACTTATGCTGTATTCTGTTGATCAAAAAAGATCAAAGGACTAAGCCAAGATTCAAAGGGGACTAGGTGGCTATAGACTCTACCTCTTGAAGAGGACAGACAAAATCAAAATGCAAAAATGAGGAATGAGAGATAATGTGACCATCTTTCGAAACACAGCACTGTTTTCTGTGTTTACTTACTTTACGATAAGTAAAGACTTCCAAAGAAATATGCAAGCATAGACTTTCTTAAGCATATCACATTCTAGAGCCTCAGGTTTCATAGGTACTCTTATCTATAACTGATGTGCCTGAGAATGTGCTTATTTTCACTATACCCTTTCTCTTCCTTCACAGGAGAAAGCCATATTCCTTACCCTTCCTAAATCCTTCCTAAAGCCATATTCCTTACCCTTCCTATTTGCATTTCCTGAGGTGTGAAAACCCACAACACACCAAACACAAGGGAAGCTTCCTTTTGTAATTAATCAAGATATCCTAAGTTAATAGAACTTTCAGTATTTCTCTTAAGATGAAGGTTGGCTGCAAAAGGGGGCATTTGGATCCATATTAAGATATTCTGAATTTAGATGTGCTAATATGGGGTTGTGGGAGTAATAACACTTTTTACTGTTTGTCTCCTCCATCCCCTAGCTATTGTTAAAGAATCCATTATTGTTGAGAGGAAGCCCTGAAAGAGCAAAGCAAAGAGAGCATCCATAAGAAACAATGAATTCCAAAAATGTAGATCTTTTCAGCTCTTCTTAGTACTGTATCCCTCGTACACAATATTAGCTGGAAAGAAGGTCCTTTTGATGCCTAAGTAGTTTCAAATAATAATGATTGTTTCAAATGTGACAAGAATGTTTTATAGGACTACAAAACCCATGGGTAAAACTTTTACATAATCTCTTTCCTATTTGGTATGCATTTTTCTATAATGTAGCTAAAACCTATTTTACCAAATTATATCAAAAAATATTCCGTTTAAAATCAAGCATCTTTATCATGAAATTTTTATTTTTTTCTACTTCCTATTAATAAATTAATAAATAAATTTACATGCTATTTGTTGGGCCAGTTAATCCTTCCCCCCCCCACAACCGATGGCTCCCTTGTCTGTTTGCTCATTGTTTTTGCTCATTGTCTGTTCATTGCATGTTTGTTTCTTCTTTAGGAGGCACTGGGAACTGAACCTAGGACCTCCCATGTGGGACGCGGGCATCCAACTGCTTGAGCCACATCTGCTCCCTGCTCATTTTGTTTTTGCTTGCTCTCTGCTCATTGTTTTTGCTTGTTGTTTTTTGCTTGTTGTCTGCTTGTTGTCTGCTCATTGTCTGTCTTCTTTAGGAGGCACCAGGAACCAAACCTGGGACCTGCCATGTGGGAGGCAGGTGCCCAACTGCCTGAGCCAAATCAGCTCCCCAATTAATTAATTTCAGTGTATACGTTTCTCATATTAAAGTCATAAGAAAAGTTTGCTATGTCTAATGGAATAAGAAATGTTATTTGTGATTTTTAAAAATGTTTTTATTAGAGAAGTGTGGTTTTACAGAACAATCATGCAGAAAATACAGGATTCCCATATACTACCCCATCACCAACACCTTGCATTGGTGCGGAACATTTGTTACAGTTGATCATAGCACTTTTTTGTAATTGAGCTATTTTTTTTTTTAACAGTTGTTACCTTTGTTACAATTGATGAAAGATTATTAAAATAGTACTATTAACTATTGTCCATAGTTAACATTAGGTGTATTTTTCCCCATATACCACTCTTTTATTAACACCTTGTATTAGTGCTGTACATTTGTTATAATTCATGAAAGAACATTCTTATACTTGTAGTATTATCTATACTCCATCATCTACAATTAGGTTCCATGTGTTACATAGTCTTGTTTTATCGTTATTTTTTATTCTAATAACATATATGACCTGAAATTTCCTCTTTAGCCGCATTCACCTATATAATTCAGTGCTGTTCATTACACTCACAATAATGTGCTACCATCAGCACCATCCATTTCCAAACCTTTAAGTCTGATTTCTAATTTGTGAAGTCTATTCCAAAAGCTAGAGACATCAGAAATCAATATGTATACACATTCAACGACTATTATGTCTTTTATCAGACCACAAATTATTTTAGTTGCTTTGTATTGCATTGCTAAAAATTAACTAATGATAAACAGAATGTTGCTTTACTATCTTGTTTTTAACCTATTTTTTAAAAATAGATAAATCAATTTTACTGGAATTATATTGTTTTAAACTTAAATTTTAGTAATCTGTCCTACAGTATATAATCTGTAATTTTTTAGTTGTTTTTATAATATTCCTTTAAACACATATTAACACAATTATTTGAATAGAAAAAATAAGATCAAACTCTTTTGGAGAAAAAAAAAAACCTTTCATTTCGAGATTGATTAGACCAGGAGGACTGGCTTTGCTAATTGGGTTTTATGACAGACATTTAGCATAAGTTGCTTTTTTTTTTTTTAAACTTTTTATTATGGAAAATTTCAAACATATGCAAAAGTAGATTAAATGGAGCAGTTAATTTGCAACCAATTACAATTTTAAGTCCAGAAATCAAATGCCCAAACAATAGCCTAGAAATCAACCTGGCCATTGGAGAAGAGATTGCCCTCAGTCATATAAGTTTCTTGTAGATACTGGGGCCACACTCTGAACCCCACACTGTTAAAGCAGCAGGTCCCTTGGGTCAAAAGGAAATTATGATAGTGGGAGATAGCAATAAAGCCCAATGGGAGGATTTATCCCAACCAATCCAAATGTCTTTAGGCCCTTTTATTGAAAAATATTCCTTTTTGCTTTGCCACTCTGCCCCCATAAATCTTCTGAGAAGAAACCTGCTATCAAAAATGAGAGGCACAATTAATTAGCTTCTCCCCAGAGGAAGAGCTCTCTTTAGAATTTCCTGAATTCAGTGAGGCAGACCTCATATGCCAATTTTATTAGATGTTGAGAATGAGGAAATTACTCATGACATCCCACCCTATCTCCTATACCAAAATCTCTATGGCTATATCTAGCCAGTATTGACATAGGGAGAATCCAAAGTATACAACCTATAAAAATGCACATAGGCACATCGAAACCCTTACCAAAACTTCCTCAATATCTATTAAAATCAGAAGCCATTGCTGAACTAACCTCAGTAGCTAAAGCCTTAGTATCTCAAGGACTAATTATTCCCTCTACCAGTTCTTGTAATACTCCTATTTTACCTATAAAGAAACCAAATGGTTACAGATGGTATTTTAAGTATTGACAAATTAGTCATCCGTCACTTTCCTGTAGTTCCAAACACAAATATTTTGTTATCCCAGGTTCCTCCTGATTCTAAATGGCTTACAGTTATAGATCTATACTGTGCTTTCTTCAGCATTCCAGTAGATGGAGATAGTATGTATTTCCTTTCATGTTGATAATCAGCAATACACCTGGACAGTTAGGCCTCCAGGCTTTACAGAGGCACCTTCTTATTTCTCTTGAGTATTACAGCAGGACCTGAGCACCTACAGTTCTCCAGTTGCTCCACTCTATTACAATATGTGGACAATTTATTGTTCTGCTTTTCTATTAAAGAGATCTTGAAAGATTCTATTTTCTCTACAGCTAGCTGAAAGGGATATAAAGTCTCAAAGGATAAACTTCAGCTTACTCAAGAGAAAGACCACTGCTTGAGTCATGATTTATATGCTGAAGGAATTCACTTATCACCCAAAAGAATAAAAGTGATCCAGGAATTCTTCTTGTTCCCTTAGAAATTCATAACAAATCCAAAGTTTGACACTGGATTACTCCACTTAATTTACATTCCCAAGCCAAACAAATTTCCTGGGGATGTCACTGATGCCAAAAATGCCTCTTTCATTAGACTCTTGTTCCCTTGCTTAAGAATGAACACCAAAGAAAATACAATCAGAAATTTATAACAGTAGGATAAATTGTTGATTCTACTGCAAAAGCTATTGCTGTGCAACAAAAATCTTTAGTTTCTTTAGCTAGAATTGTTTTAGATAATAGAATTGCGCTTGACTACTTGCTGGATGAGCAAGGAACAGTTTGTGCTGTCATCAGTACCACCTACTGCACTTGGATAAACACTTCTGGGGCAGCTGAAATGTAGTTACAGAAAATAGACAAGACACGTGGCTAAAACAAGTGAGTCTTTCCTTGGGATTATTTTTTTGATCTCTTTGATTTCTGTTGGTTTGGGTCCTGGGGTCCTTGGCTTAAAAGCATACTCCAAACATTGGGCATTTTATTACTCATTATAATCATACTAGCCTCTCTCAAATACTGTATCCTCTCAAAAATGTTAAATGGTTATACCCATCTTGCCAGATAGTGTCCATCCACCTAAAGCTATAGAATTGTGAAGAGAACAAAAATGACCAGTCCCTCGACATATGTAACCTAGAGTTAATCACCTACCAGAGCCATCTAAAACCAGCAGATGGTAACTGAGAGTGGCACTAATGCCTTAATCCCCCCCCCCTTTTTTTTTTGGAGGTACTGGGGATCGAACCTGGGACTTTGTACATGGGAAGCAGGCACTCAACCGCTTGTGCTGCATCAGTTCCTCCCATGCCTTAAATTTTTATCTCAGCCTTCTACTTGGCCTAGGTCCAGATCAAAAGGGGGGAATTGATAATAAAATATTATTTAATTGATAAATAAGAGGTGCCTGTGCTAAGCCCCACGTCAGCAAAACCAACTATCTATTTCCTGTAAATTCCCATCTTGCCCAGAAAACAAAATTTAAATCAGCTATTGCCAATGCCCTACTCTTAAACCCGCTAACTTCCTTATTGCTAAGCAACCTCTTGCAAAAACCATATTAGGAAATGTAGTCTGCATTAACCAATGAAAACTTCTCCCCAGTGTACTCCTGTGTTCTGTCGATAAAAGCCTATTGCTCTTTTTGTTCAGCGAAATTCTTTATCTTGTGGCAATTGAAATTTCCCCAATTCATGAACTGATTCAATAAAACTCCCTGAGATTTAATCAAATTTTGCTCAAGTTTTTGTTTTAACATATATGTTCATATTAAAGTTTCAACCATCTTAAAATTTGCTACAAAAAGAAACAGCTCTTCCTCTCCCCTCCCCCCCCCACCTTGGTAAAAATCAGAATGTTTAGTAGACACTGTAGTAAACAAACTGTGAGGATCTTCTACTGCTTTTAAAGAGATGTAAATGTAAAATACAAGAGCATCACTGACAAAGTATAAAATCTAAAATGCCATGAAATATTTGAATATTGATTTGAAATATTCAAGAAAACAAGATTACAATTAATGCTTTGTTAGAACTTACAAACTCAAATGTCTAACATGGCCAAGAAAGATATCAAAGTGAATATGTAGTTTGTAAAGGTTGTGATTTCAGTTGCCTCTAGGTTCTAACTCTGTCTGAAATAGAACAGTTGGGTGCCAGACTTCTAATATTTTACAAGAATCTGGAAATATAAATTTTTATCTGAAATCTGATTTTTTAAAATGTCTTGGCATATATATTACCAAGACTTTTAAATCAATGTATAGATCAAATAAAACTCATGTTTTTATTGAATTTGCCCCATAGTAGGCCACTTTATAAATTTCATTTTATCACTGTTCTAGAGTCCTCATTTGACATATGCATATATATACATATTCATATGCATCTGCTTAAATCTCCTTGAACAAAATGTCACAAATTAGTTGAGGTTTTCCAGAAGTCTAGCTATGACTTATTTCAAAGTGAACCTGTTAAAAATTCTGCAGGGAATAAGATCAATAACTGCTCAGGTGGTAATTAAAGACAGAGCCACATGAACAACCTCATCAAGCTCAACTCTATAAAGACCTGGTATTTAATTCATTTTTGGCCTATAATTACAAATTTATTAGAAATGTTAGGGAAGTCTTCTGAAATTACTCTGTGTTAAACTTGTCATAGAATCTCCTGAGTCTAATTATTTTCCTGATAATTAAAAATGCTTTAATGCTTAGAATTTACAGAACTGATGAGTAAATGGCCTACCTTAAAAAGAAATGAATCAACTATTATTAAATTGGACTTAATTGAAATTATTTTAAAGATTGCTAACTTTGTATAGTATGAAAGGATAAACAGTCTAGTTGATTGGCATGAATTACCTTACAATAAATGCTAAATTCAACTTCCCAACTTATTTTTAACATTTTCCTATTACCATGGCATTTTATTATGGGGATTTAGTTGAAACAATAAAATTAGATTTTATGAATTCTGTTTGTTTTTGTTTTTACTGTCTTGTTTAAATTAAAGATGAGGTCCAGTATATACTAAAAAAAAAAAAAAAAACCCAAATGTTTGCCAATATATGAATGGGTAAACAAAATATGGCATATATATATATATGAATATTATTCAGCCGTAAAAAGGAATGATGTTCTGATACATGCTACAGCGTGGATAATCCTAGAAAACATTGTGCTAAGTGAAATAAGTCAGGCAATAAAGGAAAAATATTGTATGATTACACTTAGATGAAATAATCTAGAATAAACAAATTCACAGGGGCAGAAAGTAAATTACAGGTTACCATGCATCAGGAGGAGAGGAGCAATGGGATGTTATTGCTTAATGAGTTTCTGTTTGAGGTGGTGAAAGTTTTGGTAATGGATGGTGATGATGATAGTACAACATTGTAAATGTAATTACTGCCTCTACATTGTACACTCAAAATAGGTAAAATGGTAAATTCAAGTTATATATATATGTTACCACAATATAATTTTTTTAAAAGGACAAATGACTACAGTAGACATTTATCCAAAGAAGATAAACAGATGGCCAGCAAGCACATGAAAAGATGCTCAACATCATTAATCATTAGGGAAATACAAATCAAAACCACAATTACGTACCACTTCACACCTACTAGATAGATGTGATGGTTAGACTAATATGTCAGCTAGGCCAGGTAATGATGTTCATTTGTTTGATGAAGCAAACACTGGGCTAGTTGTAATACAAGGACATTTCACGGACTTCAATCATCAGTGAGTTGGTTGCATAGACAGCTAATTAAATCTACAATCAACTAAAGAGATTGCCATCAACAAGGAATGACATCTCATCCAATCAGTTAAAGGCTTTAAAAGAGGAAGTGATTACAGCACTCAGAGAGAGAATTCCCATCTCTACTTCAGAGAGCCAATATCTCCTGGGGAACTCACCATGGACCTTCATCAGAGCCACTGGTGTGAGCCTGCCCTGTGGGATTTGGACTTGTTCATTCCCACAGTCACGTGAGAGAATTTTATAAAATCTCATACTACTTACAAATATCTCCTGTCTGTTCTGTTTCCTTAGGGAACCCTTACTAATACAGCTTGGTTCCAGAAGGGGGGTGGTTCTTGAGAAACAGAATCTTAAAAATGAGATTTCTGAATTGGTTCTGGGAGTTTTGCAATTGGCTCTCTACTTTAATTAGATTCAAGGGCACTGACTCATTCCAATAATCAGGAGGCCACTGACAGTCCATGGCATGAGTTGGCAATAGAGATACACAAAATATCACCACTGGATACGAATACTGCCATACTTATAAGAGGCATGGATCTGGCCAAGAATGTTTTTAACACCTTAACAGAGTTTTGTGGAGTTAAAAGGTACAATGATGTTGGCTGGCTGTTCCTAAATATGCTGGATACCGTTACAAAAGAAAAGGATGAGCAAAAAGCTTCAAATTTGCAACTTAAGCACCACATGAATGATGTGAAAGTTTCTGTGTGTGCTGTGAAAGAAAAATCTTATTTCGTGCAGTCACAGACTTGAGATCTCTGAAAACCAGACTCAGAGTCTCATTGTGCAAGTAGAGTTACAACAGAAACTAAAATCTCAACCTTGCAGGATGTCTGCTGTTAAAGTGAGGGCATTGATTGGAAAGGAATGGAACTCTGAGGATTGAGATGGAGACATATGGGTTGAAGATGGTATCGTGGGGACATTGAAACCCTAAATTCTGCTGAGACTTTGCCACATAAACCTGTGATGGTCTGCCCTGTGGAGCCCGCACAGTGTCAAGCTTGTATCACACAGCCTCCAGCCTGCCCCAGGGAATCTGAACCTCTTCCAGCCCTAAGGCGGGTACCAGCCAAACTCAAGTCTGCACTGCCCAATCTCAAGACTGCCCCAAGGAGTCTCCACCTCCTCCCTGCCCTGAAGAAATCATCACAGTAGGCAATAATTAAAAATGGGAATATGGCAAGTTTTGGCAAGGATATAAAGAAAATGGGACCCTTGTAACGTTGCTTTTGTGAATGTAAAATGATGTGGTTACTCTAAAAAAGTTTGGGGAAGCGGCTGTGGCTCAGTCAGTAGGGCTCCCGTTTACCATATGGGAGGCCCCGGGTTCGGTTCCCGGGGCCTCCTGGTGAGGGCAGGGCCGCCAGCACGGCGTGGTTGGCTGACCCGGCGAGCACAAGCAGCAAGGGGGGGATAAATGAATAAATAAATAAAATCTTTAAAAAAAAAATAAAATAAAATAAAAAATAAAAAATAAAAAAAAATAAAAAAGTTTGGTAATTTCTAAATAATGCTAAACATAGAGCTATCATATGACCCAACATATCTATGCCTAGGTATTTATCTAAGAGAATTGAACACATAAGTCAATGTAAAATCTTGTACAGAAATGTTCATAACAACAATTTTAATAATCAGAGACTATAAATCACCCAGACATCCATTAACTGATGAATACATAAATGTCCATGCAATGGAATATTAATTTGGCCATAAAGAGGAATGAACTATTGATACATGTTTTCACATAGATGAACCCTGAAAGCATTATGCTAAGTTAAAAAAAAAGATGAAAAAAAACACATATTATATGATTGCATTTACATGAAATGTCTAGAACAGACAAATCCTTATAGACAGAAATTAGATTAATGGCTGCCAGAGGCTGTGGAGAGAGGACAATGAGGAGTCTCGGCTGATGGGTATGGGATTTCTTTTTAGAGCAATGAAAAGTTTTGGAAGTAAATAGTGATGATGATTGCACACTTAATGAATATGCTGAAAAGCACTGAATTGTACACTTTCAAAAATGAATTTTATGGTTTGTGAAATATATCAATAAAAATATACACTTTTTAAAGCTTTGCGTTTGGAGATTTTTCTCATTTAAAACAAAGCTCATTTGATGTTTACATTAAGAAAATTACTACTTTTATTTTTTGAAGGAATTTATCATGGCATCCTGCATTGACCACTGCAAATAAAATGCGAATTCCACATTCTCATGCATTTATTGATCTGACTGAAGATTTTACAGCAGGTAAGTTGCACATGAATGTGAAATATTTGTGTAGACTTGCCAAAGAATCTTGAGATTTTATTTCCTCACTCTGTAGTCAGTATTCATCTTCTTATGAACTGAAAGTTAAATCCATAATGATAGTTAATCAGCTATAAAAAAGTGGTATTGGAAATCTAGATAAATTATTGTGTGTAATAAAAAATGTCTGTTATTATTCTTAACCACCTCAAACTTTGAAGTCTCCATTTATTTTGAATTCTTGAAAATTTGGATACATTGTTGACTGATTATTTCCCTTTCCATTTGAAAATTGTTTGTTGACTAATAGATGCTGTAAAATAAATTAAAAGAAAATATTTAGCTTATGTACAAAAAATATTCAAAGACTTTTTAAATTAGATAATTAAAATTCCATGGACTTTTTAAAAAGTTCTCTTCTAGTAACATATATACAACCTAAAATTTCCCCCAAAACAACAAATATGTAATTCAGAGCTATTAATTACTTTCACAGTGTTGTGCTAGCATCACCTCCATCCATTACAAAAACCTTTCCATCATCCCAAATAGAAACTCTGTATATATTTTTTAACAAATCAATTTTATTGATACATATTAATAAAGCATACTTCATCCAAAGTGTGCAATCAGTGGTATTTGGAATAATCACATAGTTGTGCATTCATCATTTAAATCATTGTTAGAGCATTTTCATTATTTCAATAATAACATAAAATAGACAAATGCACAAGAAAATTCCTCACCTCTCAATCTCTGTGTGCTTCCTCCACTGTACATGGCTGCTGTTTCTGGCTATTCGATCCATAGAGTATAATCATTAACTTTTAGTATAATCACAATATTGTACATTCATCATCTCAAAAATTTTAGAACAATTTCATTACTCCAAAAAGAAAGACTCCATACCCCTTAGTATTCCTTCCTCAGATCTACTAAGCCACTAATTTCATTTCATCTTTATACATTGATTTATATTTACATTTCATATAAATGGAGTCATACAATATGTAGTACTCTGTGTCTGATCTCCTTCACTTAGTATAACGTTTTTTGGTTTTTTTTTTTTTTGTCTGATGTTAACATTTTGTAGTATTAACTTATATTTGTTCAGCTTCAAAGGAAAACGGTCTTATACATGCAATTCTACCCATATTCATTTTTCACATAATATATATTTATATTTAACATAATATATTTAGTTCATAATAGGGCAGTCATACAGTATTTGTCCTTTTGTGTCTGGCTTGCTTCACTCAACATAATGTCCTCCAGGTTCATCCATGTTGTCATATGAGAAACTATGTTTTAAGCCTTAACTTCCTAGTCTCTACCCCTACCTCATCCCCTGGTAACTTAGACTCTACATTCTGACTATGAGTTTTCTTATTCTAATTATTTCAACCAGTGAGATCATACAATATTTGTCCTTTTGTGTCTGGCTTATTTCACTCAACATGATATCTTCAAGGTTCATCCATGTTGCCACATATATCAGAGTTTCATTCCTTTTCATGGTTGAATAATATTCCTTATGTGTATATACCATATTTTTTTTAGCCATTTATCAGATGATGGGTACTTTGGTTGCTTTCGTCTTTTGGCAATTGTGAGTAATGCTGCTATGAGCATCAGTGTCCAAATAACTGTTCATGTCCAAGTTGTGAATGCAAAGGAAAATTCTTGAAGGAAATTAAAAGTGCTACTACAGTGAATACATGAATGGTAAGAATGTGAAACAGACTTATTGCTGATATGGAAAAAAATTTATTGGCCTGGATAGAAGATCAAATCAGCCACAACATTACTTTAAGCCAAAGCCTAATCCAGAGCAAGGCCCTAATTCTCTTTAGTTCTATCAAGGTGAGAGGTAAGGATGCTGCTGAAGAGAAGTTTGAAGCTATCAGAAGTAGGTTCATGAGGTTTAAGGAATGAAGCTATCTCTATAACATAAAAGTGCAAGGTGAAGCAGCAAGAGCTAATATACATACAAGCTGCTGGAAGTTATCCAGAAGATTTAGCTAAGATAGTTGATGAAGGTGGCTATGCTAAACAACAGATCCTCAATATGGACAGAATAGCCTTCTATTGGAAGAAGATGCCACCTAGGACTTTCATATCTAGGAAGAACTCAATTCCTGACATCAAAGCCTCAAAGGATAGGCTAACTCCCTAGATAGGGGCTAATGCAGCTGGTAACTTTAAGTTGAAGCCAGTGCTTATTTACCATTCCAAAAATCTAGGGCCCTTAAGAATTATGCTACATGTACTCTGCCTGTGCTCAATAAATGGAACAATGGAGCTTGGATGAGAGCATACCTGTTTAGAACATGGTTTACTGAATATTTTAACTCCACTGTTGAGACCTACTGCTCAGAATAAAAGATTCCTTTCAAAATATTATTGCTCATTGGCAATGCACCTGGTTCCCCCAAATGCTCTGATGGAGATATACAGTGAGATTAATGTTCCTTTCAGACCTCCTAATAAAACATCCATTCTGCTGCCTGTGGATCGAGGAGTAATTTCTTCTCTCAAGCCTTATTATTTAAGAAATACATTTCATAAAGCTGTAGCTGCCATAGATAGTGATTTCTCTGATGGATCTGGACAAAGTAAATTGAAAACCTTTTGGAAAGGATTCACCATTCAAAATGCCATTTAAAAAAATCTGTAATTCATGGGAGGAGGACAAAATAGCAATATATAAAGGACTTTGGAAGAAGTTGATTCCCACCTTCATGGATGACTGTAAGGGAGTCAAGACTTTGGTGGAAGAAGTAACTGCAGATGTGATGGAAATAGCAGGACAACTAGAATTAGAAGGGGAGCCTGAAGATGTGACTGAGTTGTTGCAGTCTCATTATAAAACTTTAGTGGATGAGGATTTGCTTCTTACGGATGAGAAAAAAAAAAGTTGTTCCTTGAAATAGAATCTATACCTGGTGAAGATGCTCTGAACATGGTTGAAATAACAAAAGATTTAGAATGTTACGTCACTTTAGTTAGTAAAGCAGGCAGTGGCAAGGTTTGAGAGGATCGGCTCCAGTAATGAAAGAACTTCTATAGGTAAAATAATATAAAAAATCATCACATACTAAAGAGAAATCTTTCAAGAAAGGAAGAGCCAATCAATGCAGCATATTTCATTGTCTTACTTTGAGAAATTTCCCAACCTTCAGCATCCACTACCCTTATCAGTCAACAGCCATCAAAAGGAGGCAAGACCCTCTACCAGCAAAAAGATTACAACTTACTGAAGGCTCAGATGATAGTATTTTTTAGCAATAAAGTGTTTTTAATTAAGGTATGTAACAGTGCTTTTTTTTAGACATAATGCTACTGCATACAATAGACTTCAGTGTCCTGTAAACATAAATCTTATATGCACAGAGAAATTTAAATAATTGTATGACTTGCTTTATTGTGATATTCACTTTATTGTGGTGGTCTGGAAATGAACCCACTATCTTTGACGTCTGCCTGGAGAAATGTCTATTCAAGTCTTCAGCCCATTTTTAAATTAGATTATGTTTTCGTTGCTCCGTTCAAGAATTTCTTTATATATTCTGGCTATTAAGCCCTTACCAAATATGTGATTTCCAATAATTTCTCCCATTCTGTAAGTCATCATTTTATTTTCATGATAATTAAAAAACAAAGTTTTTAATTTTGATGTCCCATTTGTCTATTTTGTTGTTGTTGTTGTTCCTTGTGCTTTTTTTCCTTATCTTAGAGGGAAAGCTTTCAGTCTTTCAACATTAAGTAGAATGATAGCTGTGGGTTTCTCATATACCCTTTATCATGTTGAGGAAGTTTCCTTGTTTTCCTAATTTTCTAAGTGTTTTACAAACAAGGTGTGCTAACTTTTGTGGAATATCTTTTTCTGTGTCAATTGAGATGATCATGTGTTTTTGTGGGTTTTTTTAACCTTCATTCTGTTAATATAGTATATTACATTAATTGATTATCTTTTATAAAAAACCACCCTTGCATATCTGGGATGACTCCCGCTTGGTTATGGTGTATAATTCTTTTAATGTGGTGTTGGATTCGGTTTGCTAATATTTTGTTGAGGATTTTTGCATCTATATTCATAAGAGATATTCATCTGTAATTTTCTTTTCTTGTGATATCTTTATTTGGCTTTGGTATGAAGGTGATGTTGACATCATAAAATGAATTAGGGAATGTTCCCTCCTCTTCAATTTCTTGGAAGAGTTTGAGCAGGATTGTTGTTAATTCTTCTTGGAATATTTGGTAAAATTCCCCTGTGAAACCATCTGGTGCTGGGCTTTTATTTGTTATGAGGTTTCTGATTACTGGTTCAATCTCTTTCTAATTATTGGTGTATTGAGTTCTTCTGTTTCTCTTTGAGTCAGTGTAGGTGATTTCTGTGTTTCTGGGAATTTGTCTTTTTCTCCTAGGTTATGTAATTTATGTACAGTTGTTCATAGCATCCTCTTTTCGTACTATTTATTTCAATAGCGTCGGTATTAATAATACCCTTTTCGTTTCTGATTTTAGGCAATTGTGTGCTCTTTTTTTCTTTGTCAGTCAAGCTAAAGGCTTTGTCCATTTCATTGATCCTTTAAAGAATTTTTGATTTTGTTGATTCTCTCTATTGGTTGTTTGGTTTTTGTTTTTGTTTTTGTTTTCTTTTTCATTTATCTCCACTCTCATCTTTTTAATTTCCTTCCTTCTGCTCCCTTTGGGTTTAGTTTGCGCTTTCTCTTTTTGCTTCTTTTTTAATGTAAGCTCTTAGAGCTATAAATTTCTGTCTCATCACTACCCTTACTTTATCCCATGAATTTTGGTATGTTGTATTTTCATTTTCATTCACCTCAAGATATTTCCTAAATCCGTTTGTGTTTCCTCTTTAATCCACTGGTTGTTGAAGAGTATGTTGATTAATTTCCACATATGTGTGAATTTTCTATTTCTTAATCTTTTAGTGATTTCTAGCTTCATTCCATTCTGGTCAGAAGATACATTATATGATTTCAGTTTTTTAAAAATTTCTTGAGACTTGTTTTGTGACCTAAGATATGGTCTATCCTGGAATGATCCATGTGCCCTTGAGAAGAATGTGTATTCCACTGCTGTTGGATAGAATACTATATATGTCTGTTAGGTCTGATGTGTTTATAATATCATTCAATTCTATTTCCTTATTGCTCTTTTGTCTAGATATTCTATACAGTATTGAAAGTTGTGTATTGAAATCTCCTAGTATTAAGGTAGATCCATTTATTTCTCTCTTAAAATCGTCAATATTTGCTTCATATATTTTGGTACTCTGCTGTTAGGTACATAAAAATTTATAATTGTTATATCTTCTTGGTCAATTGACCCGTTTATCAGTATATAATGACTGTCTTTGTCCCTCATAACAGTTTTTTTACTTAAATTCTATTTTATCTGGTATTATAGCTACCCCAACTCTCATTTGGTTACTACTTGCATGGTGTAATTTTTCCCATCCTTTCACTTTCAACCTACTTATGTCTTTGCATTTAAGGTGAGTCTCTTGTAGCCTGCTTATAAGTTTGGGTCATGGTTCTTTACCCCCTTTGCCAGTCTCTGCCTTCTAATTTACATTTAACATCATTACTGTTAATGCAGAACTTTGTTCTGCCATTTTGCTGTTTAGTCTTTCTAAGTCTTGTACCTTTTTTGTCCCTCAATTCTTCCATTAATGTCTACTTTCATATTTATTTGATTAGGGATATTTTACTATATTGAGTGCCTTATTTCTATCTTGTATATATTTTTATATATATATTTCCTTGTGGTTACCATGATGTTAAAATTTGATGCCCTAAATATATAATAAACATATTTAATTTCACACCAACATGACTTTAATAGCATACACATACACTCTTCCTATGTCCCTCAGTCCCCTTATATTTTTTTGCACTTGTTACAAATTATATCTTCATACCATTTTAGCACCTGTAGGAAATAAGTGGTATTACATACACAAAAAAAACTACAATAGCACTGGCATTTATAATTAATCAAATGGTTACCTTTACCAAAGGGCTTTCTTTCTTTATGCTGCTTTGACCACTGTGTAGTATCCTGTTTTTTTTTTTCAGCCTGAATAACTCACCTTAGCATTGCTTGTAAGGCAGATCTAGTGGGATGATCTCCCTCCTCTTTTGTTTGTCTAGAAATGTATTAATCGCCCCCTCATTTTTGAAAGAAAGCCTCACTGAGTATAAAATTCTTTGCTGGCAGTTGTTTTCTTTCAGCACTTTAAGTATTTCATCCCACTACCTTATGCTTCCATGGTTATGTGATGAGTGTGGCATGTAATGTAATTGGGACTCCCTTGAACATAGCATGTTGCTTTTCTCTTGGAATTTTCAGAACTCTCACCTTCTTTGCATTCAACATTTAGCTCAGTGTGTGACTAGGCATATTTTTTTGATGTGTATCCTCTTTGATGTTCTCTGGGCTTCTTAGATGTGCATATTCAGTCTTTGCTAAGTTTGGGAAGTTTTCTGTCATTATTTCTTTAAATAATCCTTTGGCTCCTTTCTTCTTTTTCTTTGACCCCCATAATGCATATATTTATATACTTGATGGTTTCCTAGAGGTCTCTTTAGGTATTTTTTACTTTCTCCAATTCTTTTTTCCTTCTGCTCCTAAGCCTGACTCATTTCCTTAGTCTTGTCTTTGATTTGCTAATTCTTTCTTCTCTTAGCTCCAATCTGCTGTTGAAACCCTCCTGGGAATTTTTCATTTTAGTTATTGTGGTTTACAACTCCAATAATTCTGTTTGGTTCCTTTTTTAAATTCCCATCTCTTTATTGAGATTCTCATTTTGATCATTCATTGTTTTCCTGAAGTACTTTAGTTTTTTTCTCTGTATCTTCCTTCACCTCCTTGAGTATATTGGAGATTTTTTTTTTTTTTTTTAATCTTTGCCCAGTATGTCCACAGTCTGGTCTTGTTCATTAATGTTTTTTTGTTGTTGTTGTTTGTTTGTTTGTTTTGTTTGGATTTTTATATTCTTTCTTTGGAGGGGCTGTCATTTCCTGTCTTTGTTTATCTGGTAATCTTTTCTTGTACCCTGTACATTTAAATACTTTAAAATGTTAACTTTGGGATTAATCCCCTGAGTTTTCTGTTTCTTGAATTTGTAACCAACTGATGATATAACAGATTTTCTTGAGTGTCAGACCTCCCATCCTGAAGGTCTGCCCAAGGCGAATGCAAAATAGAGTCTTCCCTGTCTTTTCTGGGCCTGTGTCTTGTCCTGGGCTTGTACTTGCTAGTGACCTTAGGAATCCTGTTTATAGGAGTTTGAATACCCTCTCTACTTCCCAGGAGACAGATCTTTCTCCCCTGGATTTTCCACTGCTGGACTTAAAGCAGGCTGGTAATCCTTTGCCCCAGGCCATCTGCCTCAATTTTTTTCTTACACTGCAGTCCTTATCTCAAGCTGCTTTGGTCTGGAAGGCAAATTTTGGGTGTGGGTGTATTAGTCAGCCAGAAGGGGTGCTGATGCAAAATACCAGAAATCTGTTGGTCTTTATAAAGGGTATTTATTTGGGTTAGAAGTCCACAGTTACCAGGCCATAAAGTATAAGTTACTTCTCTCACCAAAGTCCATTGCCATGTGTTGGAGCAAAACAGCTGCCGATGTCTGCAAGGGTTCAGGCTTCCTGGGTTCCTCTCTTCCTAGGGCTTGCTTGTCTCTGGATTCAGCTCCTCTGCTAGCTCCATAAGGTCAGCTGTAGACTATGAGGCTCTCTAGGCTTTGCCTCTCTCCACAAGCCCAGCTGTAGACTATCAGGCAAACAGCTTGTTTCTCTTCCAGGGGCCTTCTCTCTTTCCTCACAAGCAAGCTCCTCTGTGTGTTCACTTCCCAGGGCTCCAGCATTAAATCTTAGCATCAGAACTCCAACATCAAAAACTCCAACTCTTGGGAAACGGATGTGGCTCAAGAGGTTCGGCGTCCGTCTACCATATGGAGAGACCGGGGTTCAATCCCCGGTACCTCCCGGTAAAAAAAAAAAAAAACTCCAACTCTGTCCTTTGCCAGGTCTTTTATCTTTGAGACCCCACCCACCAAGGGGCAGGGCTCAAGCCTTACAGATATGGCCCAGTCAAAGCCCTAATTATAACTTAATCTTGCCCAGATGAACAGACTAGTTTACAAGCATAATTCAATATCAATTTTTGGAATTCATAACTATACCAAACTGCCAAACTGCTACAGTGGGTGACACGGGTTTGCCATAAATAAAAGGAATAGTCCCAATCATTGGTCATTTAAATAAAAGAATTAGTGTTTAACTAAAAGACTTATTTTTAAAGGAATATAATATGTAGTGGTATCCAAATTTTAGCAAATTCTTATATGTAAAAACAGAAAAGAAATTTTTTTGTAAAATTGATATTAACAAAGCTTTATGTTTTGAGCAGCTATGGGAGAAAGAGAATTTAAATTTGTCGGTTAAAATGATCTCAGTCTCTTAAGGTTTTGTTTTGTTTTGTTTTTTTAAAGAAGCTTTAGATTATATAAACGTTACATCAAAAATATAGGGGGATTCTATATCTCCTTCCCCCTCCCACACTTTCCCCCATTAACAACATTTTACTAAAGCATTACTACCAACCATGGACTATATTTTACATTATAGTTTACATCTTTGCCCTACACAATTTTACAGGTTTTGACAAATTGTATAATGCCCTGTATCTGTCGTTGCAAAGTCACACAGGACAATTCTAATGTTCTAAAATGCCCCCATGTTATACCTATTCTTCCCTCTCCCTCCCCTCAGAACCTCTAGTGTCCACAATGATACAAGTTCTTCCATTGCTGGAATAATAAGTCTATAGCAGAATAATAATATAATAAAAATAAGTCTACTTTAGTCCATTGTTCATTCCCCGATCTTGAGGATTTGGGGATAGTGAGGCCTAGTCTGTTTCTGATTGAGAGGGGGATTAGATCTCATGGGGCAGATGGATGGTACTGTCTTGCTTGCAGTCATAGGTACTGTTTTTTGGGATGGGTGTTGTCCATCATCATTCTTTTGTTAATTGACCTGGGCGAGTCCAATGGAGAGTAGGTATTGCAACTCTGCTGAGATTCAGGGCTCAACCAGCAAATGAACAGACTGAAGATTCAAGTCTCTGGGACATATAATCAACAAGTATAGTGCTAATTATAGGTTCAGATAAAAGGGGAGAAGAGCCTTGTGTAGGGAAATTATAAATGTGTCTAACTTTGTTACATTGGGGAGCATATATTCCAAAGTAAGACCCACTGACAGGGTGCCAAATTCCTGAGATTGTCTGCCCTGCTTTTAGTGTCTAGATGTTTCAGTTCAGTCTTGTTGGGTCTATTTGCAATCTTTCTGGATTTTTCTGCATTCCTTCTCCTAGCAAAGATGGTAGCTGGGTGGACATAAGGGGTAGGCTTTTAAGTCCTCAATGAATTGGAGGAACAGGTCTTTTATCTGCCCTGAGGGTCCTTGTTCCACTACAGTCATTGCCCTTATGCACTTGGTGTCCTGCTGACATTTGCTGCTGAAGTTGGCAACTTGTGACCTTATCTCTTCCCTTGATTAGGTCAGACCCTAATAGTCTACCCTGGTTGACTTGACCTTGCTTTGGATCTTAATGTCCTTTTGGGTTCCTGAAGCGCCATTCTCTTCATCCAACCCTCTGACTTGGACTTTTCATTGCCTGTCCTCTACCATGATATTCCTTTGAATTATACCATTATATTCCCATGTAAGGTCCATTGGCCATCAACTTGGCTACCTTTCATGTCCACCAGAGAGAATCTTGAGTCCCTTCTCTATACATGAAAATCAAGAGAAGTTTGAGAATTCTGTCTTTTCTGTGTTACAGAGGATAACCCCTGTTAGTACCAATCATCTTGCAGTACGGGCTTCTCCTTCAGTTCCCTTCAATTTCATGAGTTTCTTCTATATTCTCAGTGCTACCCCCCTTTGAGTTTGGACTCCAAAAATGAGACCAGGAAATGTAGTCAAGGAAATTAGCATCAGATCTTCTCTCTCCTCCTCCAGTCTCTCTGGTTCCTCCTCCTTGTCCCAAGCCTTCCCATTGCCTCCCTAGATAGCTTGATTTCTTGACCCGAGTTATTTCTACAAGTGACTTAAAGTAAAATTTGTTCAGATCCCCAGATTTTGCTTTTAACATGTAAAAGAAATTTGGGGATTTGGTAATCTTTGTTTATTCTTAACAAGGCCTGATTTTCAATTCTATCTTCTTATAGACTTAAAAACTGATATTTTGGAAGTCAGTAGCCGAATATGGACTTTTTTTCCTGTCCTACTGTAGTAACCCTAATCTTTTCCTGGGGTAGCAGTTCTCAAAATATGGTCTTTGGTGGCTCCCTGAGGGTTTCAAAGACGCTTTCAAAGGGTCTGTGAGTCAAATGATTTTTTAAAAAGCCATAAAACATCATTTGTCTTTTTCACACAAGTGTACAGTATAGCTTTCCAGACACTTCATAACATGTAATGACTTCATTACTCTGATGACTTGTATGCATACTTGTATATTCTTGTGTTTTAAATATGTTTTAATTTCTAAGATGGTAAATATAAATACATATAGATCATAACAACTAAAACCTCTTTGAGGTCCTCAATAATACCAGTTTGAGAATTGCTGCCCTAGGTAAATGGATGCCTCTCGCTTACTGGGGTTGCTATACAAAGTCAGGGGAAAGAGTAATATTACTCTGATATATACATATATCAAGTAAAGATAAGATTTAAGATGTGACATTTTAGATGAAGTGTAATGATCTCTTTGAGCTTGGCCCCTGTCCCCCTTTTCTTCCTGCCAAATAGTTGTCATGGTTCTAGCATGTAGCCTTGAGAAGCAGCCAAAGAAAGGAACTTAGAGACTGTGCTATTGATGGGGTGATATAAAATATATAGATAGCCCTTAACCCCAGGGACTCCTTACCATTTTCTTTGTTATGTCATTTTTCTATTTATTACAAAACTGGAAAGATTTAAATTTATGGGATCTTTTGTCTTTCATTTATTTGTTAAGCCAAGCGCGTGTTTTACTTTTAGTAGAACTGAAAAGCTCACTCAGAATGCCTCCCTAGTTACTTCTTTGAGCAAAGGGTAAGGTAGATGGGACTTGTGAGACATTTAAAATGGTAAATGTTCTGTCATTGGGAAAGTAAAGAAAACGTGACCTGAAAACGTATTTTAATATCACAGATACTTTTTCATTCATTCATCAAATTCAGTAATTATTTACTGAGCCTCTCTTCTGCCAGGCATTATGCTAGGAACCAAGTGTTTAAAGGTGAAAATCGAGATCACTAAACTCAAGTGCTACTATACCATGAACCTCAAGGGTGTCATTATAGCAAGACATCACTTTGTTCATTCTGTATTCAGAAGTTTACACTTGGTTTTTAAACTTGCTGATATAAGTCTTAAATGTTTTAAAATGCGGGAAGCGGCTGTGGCTCAATCAGTAGGGCTCCCGTTTACCATATGGGAGGCCCCGGGTTCGGTTCCCGGGGCCTCCTGGTGAAGGCAAGCCCGCCCGCACGGCGTGGTTAGCTGACCCAGCAAGCACAAGCAGCAAGGGGGGGATAAATGAATAAATAAATAAAAAATCTTTAAAAAAAAAAAAAAAAAAATGTTTTAAAATGCAGCAAAGTTTCAAACCCAGGTACACATTAGTAATCAGTATATCATTCGTTTGTAGTGCATTTGGTGGAGCTATAGTAGATTCTTATCTTCCTACCCTTATACCTCCCAAGGTTTGAATTTTGTGAATCCCAAAAAGCAAAAGAATATGTTTTAAACTAATCCATTTCTGTGGGTGGATCTATTTGACTGGATTATGTCAGTGGCGTGATTCATGTTGAGTCTCTCCCTTCTTACTAGATCTGATGTAAAGAAAGACCCAAAGAAAGACAGGCTAAAACAGACACCGGAAAAGGGAACTGCCATATTTGATTCTGCCATGTGAGAGAGAGGACTGCAGGAAAACAGAAGCCCCTGAGAGGCTCAAAGAGTTGAGGCCCAGAAAGAGAAAAGCCCTATGCCTAGTTGCTCACAGCTGAGCTCCAAGAGACTGTAGATTCTGGAGGGGAAGGCAGAGACCTCCACAGAGATTGGAGGCCATCTTGCTTTACCACATGGCAACAATGCCAGGATCAACAGTAGCTGACATTGGTGAGAGAGCATCTCTGCTGATGCCTTGATTGGATATTACATGGCATTGAAACACTAAGCTTTTACCCCAAATAAATCCCCATTATAAAAGCCAAAGATTTCTGGTATTTTGCATTGGCAGCCCTTTGGCAAACTAAAACATACACTCTCAGTGATTTCGTGACTTTAAGTACCATCTGTGAGTTGACAACTCCCAAATTTATACTCCAGACTGGACCTCCCTCTAGCTCCAGAATCACATATCCAACTGCCTATTAGCCATCTCCACTTATTTGTCTATGTCTAATAGACATTTCAAACCATTATGTATCCAACTAAACCCCTAATCTTACCCCCTATATTAGTCAGGGTTCTCTTGGGAAACAGAGTCAACAGGAGATATCTGTAAATAATATGAGATTTTAAAAGAGTCTCTCACGTGACCATGGGGATGCACAAGTCCAGGTTCCGCAGGCAGGCTGCAAACCAGGGGCTCCAATGAAAGTCTGATGAAAGGTCCTTGATGAGTTTCTGGGAGAAGTTGGCTCAAGCTGGGAAATTCTCTCTGAATGTTGAAATCACTTCCCCTTTTAAGGCATTCAACTGATTGGATAAAAGCGTCACCCATTGATGATGTAATCTCCCTGATTGATACAGATGTAATCAGCCATTCAGGCAGTAAATTCACTGGTGATCGAAGTCCATAAATGCTCTTGTATTACAATTAGCCCATTGCTTGCTGGAACAAACACCTGGACACAATTACCTGGCCAAGTTGACACATTAGCCTAACCATCACGCCCCCCCCAAACCTTTCAGCCTGACTTCTTCTCCATCTCCCTAAATGACAGCCCCATCCTTCTAGTTCCAAAATGTGGGAGTCATCCTTGCCTCCTTTTTCTGTCACACCCAACATTAGCTTTAGGAAATCATGTCCATTCTGCTTTCAAAATAAACCCACAACTTGATCACTTCTCTACCACCTCCACTGCAGTCATCCTATTCCAAGACACACCACCATTTCAAACTTGGATTATTATAATTACTAGTTCCCCTGCTTCCATCCTTGTCCCCCCTCCATTCTATTTTCAACACATGAGCCATCCTGCACCTGTTAAAATGTGAGTCAGGTCATGTCACTCTTCTCAACATCTTCCATTGGCTTTTTAAAAATATTTATTGAAGTATATCAATCATATTTAAACAATAAGTGTATAGTAATAGTTGTGAACTTTCAAAACAGACATACATAACATCATACAGGGCTCTCATACCTCACTGTACCACCAATACCTTGCATTGTTGTGAAACATTTTTAACTATGGATGAAAGAGCATCCTCAAAATATTACTACTGACCAAAATATCTTACATTTGGTGTATTTTTCCTCCAACCCACCCTATTATTTTTTATATCATTTATACATGAACATACATAAACAATAAGTGTATAGTAAAAGTTGTGAACTTATACAGCAAACATGAATAACATCATACTGGGATCCCATACATCAACCCACCACCAACACCTTGCGTTGTTGTGAGACATGTGTTACAAATTATGAAAGAATATTGTCAAAATCTTACTACTAACTATATTTTACATTTGGTGTATTTTCCCCATAACCCACTCTATTATTTTTTTAAATATATTTTTATTACAGAAGTTGTGAACTTACAAAATTATCATACACATGTGCAAAATTCCCATTTAACACCCCTCTATCAACACACCATACCATGGTTTGTTACAGATTATGAGTTAATATCATCAAACTGTTACCACTAACCATGGTCCATTGTGTATATTTGGCAAACTTTTTCCATACTCCCCCACTGTCAACACAGTACATCTTTGGCATTGATGCATGAATATTACAGTATTGCTGTTATCTACAGTCCATAGGTCACTCCAGTTGTATTTTTCCCATTCTTTTCCACATTCCCACTACCCTGTAATAGTGATGTACATCTGTTCTAGCTCACAAAGGACACTCTTGTATCTGTGACATCAATCACAATTCTCATCCACCTCGGGTTTACTGTGTTATTCAGGCCCTAGATTATTCTCTAGCTTTCTTTCAGTTGACATTTACATCCCTGGACTACCCTTTCCAGCCACATTCCCATTTATAAACCAACTGTTACTCACTATAATGTGTTACCATCAACTCTATACATTTCCACACTTTTACAGTAAAGTTAATTAAAATTTCTACATACTTTAAGCATCAGTAGTCCATCTCAGTCCTCCTCTTATTTCCTTTAAGAATCTACCACCTACCACCAGGTCTTGAAGATGTGTTCCTACATTTTCTTCTAGAATCTTCATGGTTCTTGCTTTTATATTTAGGTTTTTGATCCATTTTGAGTTAATTTTGGTATAAGGTGTGAGATAGGGTTCCTATTTCTTTCTTTTGGCTATGGTTATCCAGTTCTCTCAGCACCATTTGTTGAATGGACTGTTCTGCCCGAGCTGGGTTGGTTTGACAGGACTGTCAGAAATCACTTAGCCGTAGATGTTTCTGATCCGTCAATTCGGGTCCATTGGTCTATGTGTATGTCTTTATGCTACTACCATGCTGTTTTTACCACTGTAGCTAGGTAATATGATTTAAAATCTGGAAGTGAGAGTCCTCCAACTTCCTTTTGCCTTTTTAAGATGTTCTGGCTATTAGGGACCCCTTACCCTTCCAAATAAATTTGATAATTGTGTTTTCCATTTATTTTTAAAATGATGGTGTAATTTTTATTGGGATTGCATTGAATCTGTATATCAATTTGGGTAGAATTGACATCTTAATGATATTTAGTCTTCCAATCCGTGAGCATGGAATGTTCTTCCAATTATTTAGGTCTTTTTAAATTTCTTACAAAAATGCATTGTAGTTTTCTGAATACAAGTGCTTTACATCGTTGGTTGAGATTATTCATAAATATTTGATTCTTTTAGTCATTATTGTAAATGGAATTTTTTTTCTGACATCCTCCTTAGATTGCACATTACTAGTTCTTTTAAAGTCTATTTCATCTGATTAAAATATAGCTACTCTGGCTTTTTGTTATTGTTGTTTTGTTTTGTTTTGTTTTGTTACTGCATGTGTGGAATATCTTTTTCCAGCCTTTCCAGTCTATTGGTATCCTTGGGTCTAATGTAAGTCTCTTGAAGAAAGCATATAGGTGGCTCATATTTTCTTATTCATTCTGCCAATCTGTGTCTTTTGGTTGGGGAGTTTAATCCATTAGCATTCAATGTTATTACTGTAAAGGCAGTTCTTATTTCACCCATTTTGACCTTTGGGTTTTATCTGTCGTATTTTATTTTCACCACTCTTTTGAGACTTTTTGTTACTTTTACTGATATATTTTCATTTCTAGACTCTTGCAAGACTCTCCTGTCTTTTCTTTTTGGACTGTAGCACATCCTTTAGTATTTCCTGCAAAGCCAGTCTCTTGGTTACAAACTCTCTGTTTCTGCTTATCTGTGAATATTCTAAACTCACCCTTATTTTTGAAAGACAGTTTTGCCAGATATAAGATTCTTGGCTGGAAGTTTTTCTCTTGCAGTATCTTAAATATATCATACCACTGTCTTCTTGCCTCCATGGTTTCTGATGAGAAATCGGCACTTAATCTTATCGGGCATCCCTTATATGCTACACATTGCTTTTCTCTTGCTGCTCTGTGTCTTTGGAATTTGACATTTTGATTAGTATGTGTCTCAGTTTTGCTCTATTTGGATTTATTCAGATGGGAGTACATTGTGCTTCTTGGACATGGAAATCTATACTCCACTGAGAGCACTAACTCTTTATCTGTACTCCACTGAGAGCACTAACTCTTTTCTACCACTATTTCTTCCAATATTCCTTCTACCCCTTTTCCCTTCTCTTCTCCTTCTAGGACACCCATGGCATGTATGTTTGCAGGTCTCTTGCTGTCATTTAGTTCCCTGAGACCTTGTTCAGTTTTTACAATTCTTTTCTTCATCTGTTCTTTCGTATGTTCGTTTTTGGAGGCCATTTCTTCAAGCTCACCAATCTTTTCTTCTGCCTCCTCAAATCTGCTTTTATATGATTCCAGTTTATTTTTAATTTCATTTATTATGCCTTTCATTCCCATAAGATCTGCTATTTTTATTTGTATGCTTTCAAATTCTTCTTTGTGCTCATCTAATGTCTTCTTAATATCCCTAATCTCTTTAGCTATCTCATTGACTTTATTAAGGAGATTTGTTGGAACATCTATGATTAGTTGTCTCAACTCCTTTATGTCATCTGGAGGCTTATCTTGTTCCTTTAACTGGGCCATATCTTCCTGTTTCTTGGTATGGATTGTAATTTTTTGTTGGTTCCTTGGCATCTGGCTTACTAAATTTATTTATTCTGGGTGCAATTTCTCTCTTTAGTTTAGGGCTTTCTTGCCCTTTCTCCCTTGCTGGTTGTAGTAGGAGCCAAGGATTTAGTTGGTGCTATAAGCTGTAGAGGCTCAAGCTGTCCATGTTGTCCCAGGGACAGATGACACGTCTCGCATCTTTCTCCTTTGCCATGGATAAGGACAGAGCCACAGCCATGTATAATAATCCAAGTCATGCAGACCTAGACTGTAATTTTCCAGAGAGACTGATGAAACTTCATGCCCCTTCCTCCCCTGCCTGGGGCGAGGATGGAGCTACAGGTATAGGCAGCATTCTATGTCATAAGGTTTCAAATTACCTCATTTGCCCCAGTAGACTTCTGACTATTCAGTCTATGTCAGCCAAATGTACGTGCAGTTACCCAGAGAGGCTGGTGCAGGTCCTGCCAGCTTCCTACTTGCCAGAGCTGGGGCTGAAGCCTAGGCTAGGGCTGCAGTCCAAACTACATAAAAGAAGCTGGTCCCTACCCTCACTGATTTTCCATCAACTCTGCTTCCCCTCATGCCAAGTGCGCAGTCAAAATGGTGGCTACTGGCCTCTTTCCAACTTGGACAAGTTCAAACTTTAGCTTTATACTAAAGTATACTAAAGTATACTTTATACTTTAGCCAGCCAAATTTACTAATCAGTAGCTGAAGTTGATGGCCAGCTGTCTCTTCTTGCCCTGTTTTTGGGAAATGGAGCTTCCAACTCCAGCCACAGAATAGCTCCAGAGGCAGCTTGAGCCACCAGTGTAGGATGATCCCAGCCTCCCCAGCATAGCCTGTATTTTCTGTGGAGCTTCCACTTCCAACAATGGAATAGCTCCTGAGGAGGCTTGTGCTGCCTGTGGAGGATGGGTACCGGCCTCCGGGGCGTGGAGTGCTCTACTTACAAATCTTCTCTTCGGATGGGCAGTCTCCTCATTCCATTCTTTCAAGCATGTTGCAGGATTCTTTTCTGGTGTCCTGGAGCCCCCAAACAGGTGCTTTAGATAGCTCTGAGTGATTACTAACTGCCCTGTAGCACAAGCTGACTCTAGGAGCTCCTTACTTTGCCACCATCATGCTGGTTGTTCTTCCAGTGACTTTTACATTTAGAGAAATAGCCAAAGTCCTTAAATTGCCTAATAGGCCCCACTCCATTTGACCCTACCTTAACTCTCTGACCTTATCTTGCATCATTTCCCCACTTGCTGACTTGCTCTAGAACACTATTCATGACACACTAAAAGGCAAGGTCTTAATCTCATAGCTCTGCCTGGAGTATTCTTCTTCTAGATACCCATATGACCTCCTTTGAGTTATTCTTCCAAATCTACTTCACCTCCTTTAAATCTTTTCTCAAATCTTATCTTCTCATTGAGGGCTTCTCTATTGAAAATTGCAGCTCTCAAGCACTCCCCTTTCCCTCACTCTGCTTTAGATTTACTCCAAGCCCTTCCACCGGCTAAAATACTAATCACTCACATTTTCATTATGTTTTCTGTTTTCAGAGATTTTTTGTTTTGTTCACTATCATTTTTCTGGTGCCTAGAACAGTGCCTGGCATCAAATAGAGACTTGATGGATATCTGTTGAATAAATAGTCACATTTTTGGCAGCAGAACAGAAACAGAGGACAGCTACTATATATTTAATTGTTCAAACTGTTCTTAATTTTGTAGACCTCTTTCAGCTGAAAATTTAACAGCTGGTAAAGGAAGCTTTTAATGGAATTGGTATTTCTTTACTGAAGTTCAGGCATACATTTTGGATGGGCTTTCTTTGAAAACTCCACAAGGAGTTTGTCAGAATTATCTACAGAGCTTAGTAACACGCCTTGTGGGAATTTTTTCTAAGCAGAGGTGGAAAATAATGGAGACATTTTTCAAGAATTTTGTTCATTTTTCTAAAAAGATACAAATTAAACCACTCCAACCCTTGAACT
This sequence comes from Tolypeutes matacus, assembly GCA_026826555.1. Lineage (NCBI taxonomy): Eukaryota > Metazoa > Chordata > Mammalia > Cingulata > Chlamyphoridae > Tolypeutes > Tolypeutes matacus. Next base: position 9,240,987 of record JAKSZT010054565.1, on the reverse strand, counting down.
GTCATAAGGTTATCTTATGAATAGCTTCTAAATGCATTTTGTTTGGACTGATTCAAATTCCATTCTAAATATAAAGTTGATGTTTATCAGCAAAGATGAAGAGACCTGTTTACTAAAAACTGCAGTTGTTTCTGATTTTATCATTATATTCCCTGATAAGGGGAGGGTAAAAGAGAGACAAAGTAATAAAAAATCTTTTATTTCAAGAATGCTATGACTTCCCTGATAGTCATACATATTTACTCCTAAAGTAAACACTTCTGAGAGAAACTTTACAGTCATGTAAGTCTGTTGAAGCAATATTACACGTACAAGACTTATTTTATAGCTTTTAGTACCTATTAGTACCTGGGCTTAATTCAGGGATGTCCAACTACACCTTACCTATTTACCTTAACCCCACCCCCCCCCAAAAAAAAAGGCTTATCAAAGCATTGACTCTATCATAATTTCTCTAATCTTTATATAAAATGAGGTTTGTAATTATTAATAAGAATAACTAGCATTAATTGAACATTGAGATGAGCTAGGCCCTAGTTCTATTATTAACCCCACTGCATATATTGTGAAACTGGCATAGAGAATTTTAATAACTTGGCCAAAGTCACACCATGGCACCCAAGAGCCTTCCTGCCTCTACTTTTTCAATTTAATTACTATGGAGATGCTGTTTTACGTAATTGTCAAGAGCTATGCACTTACCATTGTCTTTGAAGATCTAGGGAAATTTATGTAACCTCCCCAAGAAAAATGCAGGTAAGAATAAATTTTATGCTCAGGGATACCCTGAAACCATCCCCCAAAACCCTAGAAAGCCCATGGACTCCCAATTAAGACTGAAATAAAACATGTTCATTTTATATACATAAACCTTGCAGATATATAATGCAGAAAACGAAAGGCCCACATAACCTGAAACATTGTTATTGTTTTGGTCTGTATTTACAGATTGATTTTCTAACCATATTCGGAGCACAGAAAAAAATATGTGATTTTGATTTTTTGTGTTTTTTTTTTTAAATGTTATAAGGCCTATATTAAAATATAAAACCCCTATTCTTCAGAAATTATCTTGAAAATAAAATGGAAAGACAAGCCACAAATTGGGAGATGGTATTTGCAACACATATAACCAACAATGAATTGTGTTCCAAAATAACTACTATCAATCAAGAAAAAAGACAACATATTTTAAAAGTGGGCAAAAAATATAAACAGACAATTCACAAAAGAACAAATAAGAAAAGACAAACATGTTCAACATTTTTAGAAGTCAGAGAAATTATGTTAAAACCACAAGATATCATTTTACACTCCTCAGATTTGCAAACATTAAGTGAAAAGACCAAATAATATATATCATTATATCATGTGTTTGTACATTTGTGTGTAGTCAATCTGTACAAAAGAGTGGAGAGAATAATAAACATTCTGTAACCTTCGTGGAGGGAGAAATAAGAAAAGATTCAATAGAAGCACACTGGAGTTTGAATGTCACAGGGTTTATATCACTCTTTCTATCTTTGATTTTTCTTGTTTGTATGAGTTATTTCACAATTATAAAAAAAAAATACTATGTGAACTATTTTATAGCTTCTTCTTCTTTTTTTTTTTCATTTAATTTCTTAGATAGAGTCCATCTCAGTACTTCATGTGTATCAAAGCTGAATGGTGTTCCCTCATGTGAATGTGTATTTCTTCTAACACCTTAAGTCTTGCCATTAAAGACACATTGGAAAGGCCCCAGTAATAACTACAACTTACCATAATCTTGTTTGTGAATGGATTTTGTGTTCTTGAGTGTTTCTCATACTGTCTGCCACCAAAGTAAGCAGTGTTTTTAAGGCTCTTTATTAATTAGTTTTAAATTTATATTTGGTTGGTTTAAAGTTTAATGTAAATTCATGCTGTAATGCCCGTATATTTTTTGTATGTAGTAGTAAATCTGCTTTCAGTCTGATTGCTTTGAACATGGTATTATACATTTCAGCACCGACTTCTTATTTTTTCTTTTCCTAACTTTTTATTCTGTGAAATATCAAGCATTCAGGAAAGTTTTTCAAGAATATTATAATACTTTTCACCTGGATCAAACAATTTTTAATACTTTTCTACATTTTCTTATACATACGTACTTATGTGTACATATTAACACATATGTGTATGTATGTGTGTATGTATGTATGTGTATTACTCAGGGTTCTCTAGGTAAACAGAATTGACAGGAGATAACTGTAAATAGTATGAGATTTTATAAAATTGTCACACAGGACCATGCAGATGCATAAGTCCAAATTCCACAGGGCAGGCTGCAAGGCAAGGACTCCGATGAAAGTCCTCCATGAGATTCCCAGGAGACACTGTCTGAAGTAAAGATGGGAATTCTGTCTCTGAATGCTGAAATCACTTCCCCTTTTAAGGCCTTCAGCTGATTAAATCAGACATCACTATTGCTGATAGCAGTCTCCTCAGTTGATTGTAGATGTAACCAGCCATCTATACAATCAACTCACTGCTGATTAAAGTCCATGAAATGCCCTTTTATTACATTTAGCCCAGCATTTGCTTAACCAAATAACTGGGTACCATTACCTGGCAGAGTTGACACATTAGCCTAACCATCACAGTCTACCCCTCGTCAGCTTGGCACCCACCCATACACATCATTTTAATCCATAATTAATCTCCAAATAAAAACAATAAAAGGCATATATATATGTATATTCCCCCCGATGAAACACAACACTCCTGCATACAGCTGGAAACATGCTAAATCCCTCCAGAATAGGATGTAAGTCCTTGGGAAATACTGACTCTTAAGCTTGACATCTTAAGTACTACAACATAAAGTTATTTCAATTTATGCCATATGATAAGGGGAAAGGATAGGAAAGAAAACAAAGATATTTGTTTTATGTACAGACATACAATTTTTTTGTATGTATGTTTGTCATATACAAAACATATGTTATATATGACAAAAATTTGTAACAAAACAAGAAATATTCATGACCATTACAGTCCTGCTTTCTGTAACTGATCACGTGGTCAAAGTTCTTATTTATCACTGCATTCTTCCACTACCCATTCCATGTTCCCTTTACTTTCACCAAGCACTTCGGCTAGCCCTGGTACTTTGTGGAGTGATCCAAACCTTCATTCCTGAACATTCTGGACCATTATTAGTCCTGCCTGGATTGAGTTGATGCAATTTTCTATTGACTTTAATCACATAGCATTGTAGTAGTAAAAAATGCCCTAGGGAATCTCCTGTATTCTAGGCAAACTCCATTGTGTAGGTAGAGTCCTATTTCCACTTGATAGTAAGGATCAGTCACCCTAGCCAGCACAGTAATTCCCTTCTTTGCCTGTTGATTCAGAGGCATGAGGTGCCCAAGTGGCCAGGTGGCAGGCTTAATTTCCAGTCCAGTGGAATCCTTGTGTTCTCTGGTGGAAGCATTCCTCCTTTTGGGGCTAAGACCTGTAGACCAGAAGAGCTTAAGGTTGCAGGGACAGGAAGCAAAAATTTTCCTAGTGGATCACTAGGGGTGATAGTGAGTGATGCCACTGCCATTTCCACCCTTTGATTCCTGGACCCGTGAATTCTGGCTATGGGAGAAATAGCACCATAGAGTGGACGCTGATGTAGAGCATATACAGCTTCCTGGAGAATACTTCCCCAGCCCTACAAGGTTTTGCCACCTATTTGGTACCATAATTGAGTCTTCAAAAGGCCATTTCACCATTCTATCAATCCAGCTGCTTCAGGATAATGGGGAATGTGGTAAGACCAGTGAATTCCATGAGCATGTGCCCATATCCACGTCAATTGTTGTAAGGTATGTTCCTTGATCAGAAGCAATGCTGTGTAAATTACCATGGCAGAGGATAAGATATTAGGAAAGTCCGTGGATGGTAGTTTTAGAAGAAGCATTGCATGCAGAAAAGGCAAACCCATATCCAGAGTGTATGTCTATTACATTTAGAACAAATTGCTGCCCCTTCCGTGATGGAAGTAATCAACCTGCCACCAGGTAGCAGACTGGTCACCTTAGGGAACAGAGCCATATCAGGGTCTGAGTGTGGGTCTCTGCTCTTGGCAGATTGAGCACTCAATAGTGGCTGTAGCCAGGATGGCCTTAGTGAGGGGACGTCCATGTTGCTGAGCACATGCATAACCTCCATTCTTACCACCATGGCCACTTTGTTTTTTTATCCCATTGGGCAATGACAGAAATGGCTGAGGAAAGAGGCTGACTGGTATCCACAGAATGGGTCATCTTCTCCAATTGATTATTAAAATTTTCCTCTGCTGTAGTCACCCTCTGGTGAGCATGCACGTGGGACATAAATATTTTCATGTTGTTTGCCCACTCAGAATGGCTTAACCGCATACCTCTTCCCTAGACCTCTTTGTCACCAATTTTCCAGTCATGCCCAATCAGAATGGCTTAACCATATACCTCTTCCCCAGACGTTTTTGTCACCAATTTTCCAATCATGTTCCATCCAAGTACCTGACTGCACAAACCACTGGCAGCAGCCCATGAATCAGTGTAAAAATGCACCTCTAGCCATTTTTCCTTCTTAACAAAATGAACAAACAGGTGCACTGCTCTTAGTTCTGCCCACTGGTAGGATTTGCCATCACCATTGTCCTTCAGGGATGTCCCAGAAAGGGCCTGCATTGCTGCTGCTGTCTACTTTCAGGTGGTACCTGCATATTGTGCAGAACCATCTGTAAACGAAGCCTGAGTTTTCTCTTTTTCAGTCAACCAATTTTACGGAACTCTCCAAGAGTCCATAGCTGTGAGCTGGGAAAGAGAATGTAATGTGACAGGAGTGGTGACCATGGGCATCTGGGCTACTTCCTCATGTAACATACTTGTGCCTTCAGGACCTGATCAAGCCCCATCTCATATATGCCACTTCCACTTTATGATAGAGGGTTGCTGTGCATGCCCAGCTTTATGGTTTGGCAAGACAGACAATACTCAGCTCTTGATAGGCAACTCAGATCACATGGTAACTTGCTGGCCCATGGTTAAATGTTCAGTCTCTACAAAGGCCCAGTAGCAGGCCAAAAGGTGTTTCTCAAAAGGAGAGTAATTAGCTACAGAGGATGGCAGGGCTTTGCTCCAAAATCCTAAGGGTCTGTGTAGTGCTTCTCCTGTGAGGGCCTGCCAAAAGCTCTAGACAGCATCTCTATTTGCCACTGACACTTCCAGCACCATTGGATCTGCTGGATCATAGGGCCCAAGCAGTAGTGCAGCTAGCACAGCAGCCTGAACCTGCCACAGAGCCTCCTCTTGTTCAGGTCCCCACTCAAAACTAGCAGCTTTTCCGGACACTCAGTAAATGGACCAGAGTAGCACACCCAAATGAAGAATATATTGTCTCCAAAATTGAAAGAGGCCAAATAAGCATTGTGGCTCTTTTGTGGTCATAGGAGGAGCCAGATGCAACATCTTATTTTTCGCTTTAGAAGGAATATCTCTACATGCCCCACACCACTAGACACCTAGAAATTTCACCAAGGTGGAAGTCCCCTATATTTTTGTTGGATTTATCTCCCATCCTCTCTCACTCAAATGCCTTACCAGTAAGTCTTGAGTAGTTGTTAATTCTTGTTCACTAGGTCCAGTCAGCATGATATCATCAATATAATGGACCAAGGGAAGCAGATGTGGCTCAAGCAATTGGGCTTCCATATACCATATGGGAGGACCCAGGTTCAATCCCCAGGACCTCCTGGTAAAGGTATGCCAGGCCCACATGGCAAGCCAGGCCCACGTGGGGAGCAACTCAGCAAGATGATGATGTAACAAAAAGACGCAGGGGAGAGTCAAGGCAAGACGTGACAGAACCAGGAAATGATGTGGCGCAAGCGATAGGGTACTTCTCTCCCACATTAGAGATCCCCAGGATTGAATCCCAGTGAAGCCTAGAGGAGAAAAACAAGACGAGAAGACAGAAAAGAAAACAGACACAGAAGATCACACAGCAAAAACAGTTGGGGGGTGGGGTGGGGGGGATATATAATGGACCAGTGTGATGTCTTGTGGGAGGGAGAGTTAATCCATATTGTAGACAATATGACATAGGGCTTAAGAGTTGATATACCCCTAAGGTAGTACAGTAGAGGTACATTGCTACCCTTGTCCACTGACAGCAAACTGTTTCTGTTGGTCCTTACTAATGGGAATTGAGAAAAAAGCATTTGCCAGGTCAATAGCTGCATATCAGGTACAAGGTGATGTGCTGATTTGCCCAAGCAATGATATCACATCTGGAACAGCAGGTGAAATTGGAGTCACTATCTGGTTTAGTTTACAATAATCCACTGTCATCCACCAACATCCCTCTGTTTGCTGCACAGGCCAAATAGGAGAGTTGAATGGGGATGTGGTAGGAATCACCACCCCTGCATCCTTCAAATCCTTGATGGTGGCGCTGATCTCTCCAATCCCTCCAGGAATCCAGTATTGCTTTTGATTTACTCTTTTGCTAGGTAGGGGTAGTTTTAGTGGCTTCCACTTGGCCTTTCCTACCATGAGAGCTCTCACTCCATAAATAAGGGAACCAATGTGGGGATTCTGCCAGTTGCTGAGCATCTCTATTCTAATTATGCATTCTGGAACTGGGGGAATAACCACAGAATGGGTCCAGGGGCCTACTGGACCCTCCGTGAGACAGACCTGAGCTAAAACTCCATCAAGCACCTGACCTCTCATAAGCCCCTACTCTGACTGTTGGACCACAGTGAAATTTTGTGTCTCCTGGAATTATTGTCACTCCTGAGCCAGTGTCTAATAATCCTGGAAATGTCTGATCATTTCCTATTTCCAGTGCAGTTTCACTAGTAAAAGGCTGTAGGTCTCTTTGGGGAAAGCTGGGAGGATGATTAACAGTATACATTTTTGGCGGTGTAACAGGATCCTTCCCAAGGGAACCTGGCCTTCCCCTCATTCAAGGATCTCTGAGTCTGTAAACTCTCTCAAGTCTGGGATTTGAATAAGGGGCTGTGACTCTCTGTTTCTATAATTCAAGTTAGGCTTTTGTTCACTCAACTTAGAACTCTTCTTGTTTTACAGATAAGTAGGAATTTAGTAGATGGCTCATCAATTTTACTTCTAGGTAGATGATCTGTTAGCCAATACCATAGGTCTATGGACTCAGACTGTTTTGATTGCTGCTTTGAGTCTGTGTTTCATTGCTGTAGCCACACCTACCTTGTCTTTGGTGATTAAGTGCTGCCACTTGGCTTCTGCTGGCCTGTGATCTGATCATCCCCATAGTGTTTAAGGATCCTAGTCTGTGACAATAGTTCCCACAGTAATATCTGACCTACAGGGAAGAGCAACCGTAGAGCTCTACAGGGAAGATGGAGTTAGTCTCACAAATATATTCCTTACAGTCCCATCGATATATTTGTCCTCTGGATATTCCTGGGGTGGGTGGGCAGGTCTTCATGGTAAATCCATTCTATCATTCCATTCTCTCTAAGCCTTTGTTTTCCTTCATCTACAGTATATCAGGGCAGTTCTGGCATCTCCACCTCCAGGCAGTGTCAGCCATCTTTTGGTCCATGTTTCAGCCAGTTATCAGAACAAACTATTAGAGCCCTTTCTAACCCCTTGAACTATGACATTGAATCCAGAATCTCTACTTAGTGGGCTCATATCAATAAATTAAGCCTGATCCAACTTTATATTCCTTCCACTGTTATCCCGTATACTTAATATGCATTCCCACACATTTTCCCCTGATTTCTTTCTGTATAAATTGGAAAGCTCACACAGTTCTTTTAAAGTATAGCGTACTTCCTCATTGGTCACACTTTGTACTTATCCTTTGGGGACCTGTTCTGACTTTAGTTATGGTCTAGAAGAAAAGAGGCATGGTGGGGGTGGTAAGGAGATGCATTAAAACTGTCTTGAAATCCAATTATCTCAGGGTATTCCCTTGTAGTTTCATCTGGTGAGACAGGGTAGGGGTTAGATGGCAGACTCCTCAGGGCAGGTTAAAGGTTGGGTTTTTGTCTCCTCAGGGCAGGGAGGTGGTCTGGACTAATTGGGGCACCCTGGAGTTTAGGTGGTACGGCTTGAGTATGGGTGGTCCCCTCCTCAGGGCAGGGAAGAGTTCAGCTGGCTGTCTCCTAAGGGGAGATTATTACAAGGTTATAAAATCTCAGTAGAATTTAGGGTTTCGGTGTCCCCACTGCCATCATCATCAACCCATATGTCTCCATGCCAGTCCTCATTGTTCCACTCCTTTCCAGTCAATGCCTTCACTTCTCTTATTTTTTTTTTTTTTCATTTTTTGTTATTTCAATGCCTTTACTTTAACAGCAGACACCCTGCAAGGTTGAGATTTTAGTTTCCGCTATAACTGTGCTATTTGCACAATGAGACTCTGAGTCTGGTTTTCAGAGATCTCAAGTTTCTGGCTGCAGGAAACAAGATTTTCTTTCAGGGCACACATAGAAACTTTCACGTTATTCATGTGGTATTTAAGTTGCGTATGTGTCCAGTGAATTTAGGAACAGTCAGCCAATATCATTGTACCTTTTAATGCCACAAAACTCTAAGGTATTAAAAAACACTCTCACCCAGAACCTTGCCTCTTATAAGTATGAAGTAGTTATATCCAGTGGCCATCTTACATCATGGACTATCAGTGGCCTCTTGATTATTGGAAACAGCATCATTAATCATAGCTATTTGTGCCCTTGAATCTAATCAGAGTAGGAGCCAATTGCAAAAATCCCAGAACCAATTCAGAGATCCCATTTTTAAGATTCTGTTTCTTAAGAACTACTCTCAATACCAAGCTGTATGGATGAGTTCCCCAAGAGATGTTGGAGTCTGAATTAGAGATGGGAATTCTCTCTCTGAGTGCTGAAATCACTTCTTTTAAGGCCTTCAACTGATTGGATGAAAGGCCACTCATTGCTGATGGCAAATTTCCTCAGTTGATTGTAGATGTAATCAGCCATCTATGCTGTCAGCTCACTGATGATTAAAGCCCATGAAATGCCCTTGTTTTACAATTGACCAAACAACTGGGCACCATTACCTGGCAGAATTGACACTTTAACCTAACCATTACAGTATGTATATGTGTATGTAAGTAAAGATAGGGAGGAAGATCAAAATTTACTTTCTTTCCTGAACTCTTTGACACCTTAACATTTTACCTCTAAATACTTCAGCATGAATCTCCAAAGAATAAGGATGTTTGCTATACAATCACAATACCATGATAACATCTAAACAAATTAACACTAATTTTATATCATCTGATAACCAATCCATATTCAAGTTTTCCTAGTTATCCTCAACATATATTTTATAACTGATTTTCTTCCTTATTTAGAACCCAAACAAAATTCATGTGTGCTTTTGGTAATTATCTTTTCATAATCTCTCAACCTAGCTGTAGCTTCACTTTTTTTTTTTTTTCCTAGTAATACTTTTTGAGGATTTGGAATCTCTTGCATGCTACTTATTCTGGATTTGTCTGGTTGTTTCCACATGGTGGTATTTAACTTTTCATCACTAAGGTCTGATCTAAAAAAACAAAAACAAAAATGGTACACCAGTAAGCTCACTGTTTCCTGTTTTGTTTTGTTTTGTTTTTTTGACAAAATACATGAACCAGTTTTTATTCAGTATTATGAAAGGGAAGTAGCAAATACTATAAAAATTACAAATTTTTCAAAATAACTATCAAATATAATGAGTGATCTTTTAAAAGCATCGGTTATTTTAAGTTTCTTTTTTCTATCAATGCAGTATATTAGTTATTGTTTATAAATAACACCATGGAATTTCTTCCTTTGGTTTAAATAGTTCAAAATATCTATTGCATGAAGTATGATATTTTCTATCTAATAAAAACAATTATGTTTCATCACATAAGATTCTAATGTACTGTCCATCGATTCTTTGGTTTTATGTAAAGATATTTGACATTCATATTATGTTTTATGGTTCTACAGATAAAAATGTAGTTTCCTTATATGCATGATCAGTTTGGTTATTTAAATCACTAACTGGTAAATTCAGTCTATAAAAGCTCTTGAGATCAGACAAAATAGTTGAAGTAACTGCTCCTTTGGTACCAAATAGAAATGTTTTCCATATATTTATTAGCACAGAAGGGTAAGTGATTGGGCACCCAACCACGTTATGTTTTTGATTCTTCTCACTGCCTACGTGGTGGGCAGACCCTTTTGTTCTTTCAGACACTGTCTTCTCATTTATAAAAATGGGGATAGCATTATATAGCCAAATGGATTAGCTTTGAAAGTTTCTTAGAAAATATTTTAAAATATTCTAAGATAATATTTTGGGTAACAATCTGTATAGATATATGTATATCATGTTTGTTTATAGATATATACCTACACACAAATAAACATTTTTACATAGCAGTGTTTACCCATACTATGTACCGTTTTCACTTTTATTTTCCTATTTTATTGCAAAATGATGAATTTAACATCATGATTCACAAATGGGTTATGACCTTTGGTTTGAAATCACCATACAAAGTTTCAAAGGTTCAATTAGTTTCATATACTGCTACCAAAATGATTCTTCCACTTTGTTCATTCAGTCAGCAAACATTTATTAAGCAGTTATCATGTGTCTGTGTGAACAAAACTGACAGTCTTTACCATTGTAGAGTTTGCAGGTTCAAGAAAAGAGAAAATAAACAAGAAAAGGTGTACTGTGAACTGTCATCTAAACCATGAAGAGACACATGGGAAAGATGCTATATGAATGAAAACCGGGGAGGATCAGTGATAGATTGGGCATGGAATTTAGGAGGAGTTAAAGTTCAGTTGAAACTGGAAGGAAGAGTACTAAAGCAAACAGAGGAAGAATGGGAGAATGCCCTAGTGGAGTTTTTGTGACTAAACAAGTTTGAAAATTGTTCTTTAAGTTTTGCCTCCAGAGTTCACTGGTGTCACTGATTATTTTTTAGTGAACTAATTGTAATCAACCAAATAAATAATATTCTGCACCAGTAATTTTCCCAAATGATTTTTTTAAATTTTACTTTTATAGTAATTTGTTTTAGTAACCTCTTTTATTTAAGTAAACCTTTACATGCAGAAAAGTGTACAAATCATAAGCTTGATGAACCATCATAGTGTGAATATACCCTATTGTAATCATCACATAGGTGCTAGACTTATTAGTATGTCAGAAGTCCCCCTAATGTCTCCTTCCAATCACCTCTACTTCTCACAGAGTTCACCACTATTCTTCTTTCTATCATCCACTCTCCATTCTCTGGTAATCTCTAATCTAAGCTCTGTCTTTCCAAATCAGCTAATTCTAAATATCTCATATAAGTGACTTCATTCAATATTTGTCCTTAGGTGCCCTGCTTATTTCACTGAGCATAATTGTCTTCAAGCACATCCATGTTGCAGCATGTCTCAGCATTTAATTCTTTCTTATAGCTGAATAATACTCCATTAGGGATATGTATTGCCTATTGTTAATCCATTCATATGTTGATGGACACTTAAGTTGTTTCCACCTTTTGACTATTGTGAATAATGTTACTATGAACATTAGTGTATGAGTATCCATTTTAGACCCTTTTTTCACTTTCTATGAGTATATAATTTGGAGTAGAATTATCAGATCATGTGGTAATTCTATATTTATCTTTTCAAGGAACCACCATATTGTTTTCCATAATGGAAGCACCATTTTACATTCTCACCAACAGTGCAATAGAGGTCCAATTTCTCCACATCCTCTACCTTACTTGTTAGTTCCATTTTTTAAATAACAGCCATCCTTTTGCGTGTGAAGTGGTATCTCATTGTGGTTTTGATTTGCATTTCCCTAATGGCTAATGATGTTAAGCCTCTTTTCATTTGCTTGTGGCCATTTGTATATCTTCTTTAGATCTGTTCTCCTTTACCCATTTTTAATGAGGTTGTTTGTCTTTCTCTGTTTGCATTGCAAAGATTCCGTATATATCCTGCATATTAAGCATTTCTCCAATATATGTTTTGCAACTATTTTCTACCATTCTGAAAGATTTGTTTTCATTTTCTTGATAATGTCCTTTGCACAATTTTTTAAAATTTTACTGAGGTCCAGTTTATCTATCTTTTTTTTCTTATTCATGCTTTTAGGGTCACATCTGAGAAACCATTGACAAATTCCTGGTCATGAAGATTTACCCCTATGTTGTTTTCTAAGAGTTTTACGATTTTAAGTCTTCTGTTTAGATCTTTGATCCATTTTCAGTTAATTTTTCTATAGGTATGAGATAAGGTTTCATATTCATTCATTTAAATGTGGATATCCAGTTTTTCCAACACCATTTCTTGTAGAAACTATTCTTTCTCCACTGACCCACTGAGTAGAAATGGCATTCTTGTCAAAAATCAGTTTGCGGGGCACGGACGTGGCTCAAGTGGTTGGGCATCCGTCTCCCATATGGAGGGACCAGGGTTCGATCCCCGGGACCTCCCGGTAGAAAGAAAAAAAAAAAAATCAATTTGCCACTGTGGAGGGTCCATCCCCACACCTGGAAAGGGGGGGCAGTGCTACGTCAGTCTACCTGGGCAACTGTGGTTATTTTGGACCCACATGGCAAAGATTGCAGCCCGCACCTACAGCTCTACCCCCACACTGGGCAGGGGAGGAAAGGATGTGAAGCTTCTTCATTCTCTCCAGGCAACTACAAACAGTCTTGGCCTGGATGGCATGGATTACTACACAAGGCTGTGGCTCTGTCCCTACCCTGGCACAGGAGAAAGGTGGGAGAAGCTTCATCAAATCCCTGTGCAATGCAAGCAGCTTCAGCCTCCACAAACTTATAGTTCCAACCACATTCTTGGCTTCTACTTCATAACCAGCAAGGGAGAAAGGACAAGAAAGCCCTAAACTAAAGAAAGAAACTACGCCCAGAATAAATATATCTACTAGGCCAGATGCCAAGACACCAACAAAAATTACAATCCTTACCAAGAAACAGGAAGATATGGCCCAGTTAAAGAAACAAGATAAGCCTCCAGATGACATAAGGGAGTTGAGACAACTAAACATAGATGTTCAAACAAATCTCCTTAATAAATTCAATGAGATGGCTAAAGAGATTAAGGATATTATGAAGACACTGGGAGAGCATAAAGAAGAATTTGAAAGCATACATGGAAAAATAGCAGATCTTATGGGAATGAAAGGCAAATAAATAAAAAATGCACTGGAGGCATACAACAGCAAAATTGAAGAGGCAGAAGAAAGGATCAGTGAGTTTGAATAGATGGTCTCTGAAAGTTAACATACAAAAGAACAGATGAAAAGAATGGAAAAAATTGAACAGCATCTCTGTGAACTAAATGAGAGTAAGAGACATGCAAACATGTGTGTCATGGGTGTCTCAGAAAGAGAAGAGAAGGGAAAAGGGGCAGAGGGAATATTTGAAGAAATATTGGTAGAAATTTTCCCAACCCTATTGAAGGACATAGATATCCGTGTCCTAAAAGCACAACATACTCCCAACCTAATAAATACAAATAAATCAACTCCAAGACACATACTAATCAGAATGTCAAAGGACAAAGACAAAGAGAGAATTCTGAGAGCAGCAAGAGAAAAGCGATGCATTACATACAAGGGAAAACCAAATAAGATTAAGTGCCAATTTCTCATGAGAAGCCATGGAGGAAATAAGGCATTGATAATGATATATTTTAAATTATGCAAGAGAAAAACTGCCAGCCAAGAATCTTACATCCAACAAGATTGTCTTTCAAAAATGAGGGTGAGTTTAGAATATTCACAGATAAACAGAAACTGAGAGAGATTGTAAGCAAGAGATGAGCTTTGCAGGAAATACTAAACTGAGTACTGCTGCCTCAAAAGAAAAGACAGGAAAGAGAGTCTTAGAAAGGAGTCTATAAATGAAGATAAATATCAGTAAAAGTAACTAAGGGAGTAAAAAGAGTAGTGAAAATAAAATATGAAAGATAAAAGCCAAAGGTCAAAATGGGTGAAATAGGAGCTGCCTTTATGGTAATAGCATTGAATGTTAATGGATTAAACTCCCCAATCAAAACATACAGATTGGTGGAATGGATAAGAAATATGAGCCATTTATATGCTATCTACAAGAGACTCGCCTGAGACCCAAGGATACCAACTGATTGAAAATGAAAGGATAGAAAAAGATAGTCCACTAATGCAGTAGCCAAAAAAAAAAAAAAAAAAAAAAAACAAGCTAGAGTATCTATACTTATATTGGATGAAATAGAATTTAAAAGCTAAAGTGTTATTATAGATAAGGAAGGACATTATATATTAATAAAAGGGGCAATTCTCCGGGAAGAAATAACAACCATAAATGTATTTGTGCCTAACCAGAATGCCCCAAATTACATGAGGCACACACTGGCAAAACTGAAGGGAGAAATAGATGTCTCTACAATAATAGTTGGAGACTTCAATACACCACTCTCAGCATTGGATAGAACATCTGGGCAGAGGATCAATAAAGAAACAGAGAGCTTGAATAATATGATAAATGGACTAAACCTAATAGACAACACCAAAACAGCAGAATATACATTCTTCTCAAGTGCTCATGGATCTTTGTCCAGGATACACCATATCTTGTTTTACAAAGCAGATCTCAATAAATTCAACAAGACTTAAGTTACACACTTCCTCTGTTCATAATGGAATAAAGTTGGAAATCAACAGCAGGTGGGAAAAAGGAAAAATTCTCAAATACATGGAGATTAAACAACACACTGTTAAATAATCAATGGGTCAAAGAAGAAATTGTGAGAGAAATCAATAAATATCTTGAGATGAATGAAAACGAGACCACAACGTATCAGAACCTGTGGGATCCAGCAAAGGCAGTGCTGAGAGGGAAAATTATAGCCCTCAATGCTTACATTAAGGAAGAAAGAGCTAAAATCAAAGACCTAACTGCACAGCTGGAGGAACTAGAAAAAGAGCAGCAAACTATTCCCAAACAAGTAGAAAGAATGAAATAACAAAGATCAGAGCAGAAATAATGAAATTGAATACAAAAAAAAAAAAAAAAAGACAATAGAGAGAATTAACAAAACCAAAAATTGGCTCTTTCACAAGATTAACAAAATCAACAAAGTCTTGGGCTAGACTGACAGAAAATAGAAGATGCAAATAAAATTAAAAATGAAAACATGGTCATTACTAATCCCACAGAAATAAGAAAGATCATAAGAGTATACTATGAATAACTGAACGCCAACAAACTAGACAATGTAGTTGAAATGGAAAAATTCCTAGGAATATATGAACAACCCACACTGACTCTAGATGAAATAGAAGACCTCAACAAACCAATCACAAGTAAAGAGATTGAAACTGTCATCAAATAATTCCCCAAAATGAAAAGCCCAGGACCAGATAAGTTTCACAGGTAAGTTCTACCAAGCATTCAAAGAAGATTTAATATCAACCTTACTCAAATTCTCCAAAAATTTTAACAATAAAGAATGCTACCAAACTCATTCTGCAAAGTTGGTATCACCCTAATACCAAAGCCAGATAAAGATACTATGAAAAAAGAAAATTATAGACCCATTTCACTAATGAATATGGATGCAAAAATCCTCAAGAAAATGCTTGTTAATCAAATTCAACACCTCATTAAAAGAATTTTTCTTCATGACCAAGTGGGTTTTATACCAAGCAAGGGTTTTTCAACACAGGACATCATTCAGCATAATACACCACATTAATAAATCAAAGAAGAAAAATCATGTGATCCTATTGGTTGACGCAGAAAAGGCATTTGACTAAATACAGCATCCTGTCTTGATAGAAGTACTATAAAATATAGGAATTGCAAAAAACTTTCTCAACATGATAAAGGCCACATGAAAAATCCACAGCTAACATTGTACTCAGTGGTGAAAGACTGAAAGCTTTCCTGTTGCAATCAGGAACAAGACAAGGATGCCCACTAACTCCACTTGTGCAAGCCCAGAACTCATGTTTCTAGGAGGGCCAATACTGAGGCCACTGTCCATGCTGGTTCCTCAAGGATCTGCAAGACCAAAAACACAAACAGAAGGAAATAAAACCAACCCCCAGAAAGGTCCAATGGCTCTTCACATCCCAGTAGATGCTAGTATAAGGCCAGAAGCTGCTGCTGCCCAGAGGGCTAGAACCATGGCCAGTATCAACACTGGTACCTTAGGGATCTACCAGACCAGGAAATACCCTGCACTGGCTCTCTATGTCCTCTTGGATGTTGGTGGGAGACCCGAATCCGCTGCTGTCCAGAGAACTGAAACAGAGACTAGTGTATGCCTGGACCTTATGGGATCTCCCAGAGCAAGGAACACTTACCCACACATACAAAAATAACCAATGGAATAAAACAGTGCACTGCCTCTTTATATCTCAGGGGATGCTGGTAGGAGAATGGAAGCTGCTGCTGCCCAAAGGGCCTAATTGAGGCCAGGACCATGCTGGTCCCTCAGGGATCTCAGACAGACCTCTTCCTCCTCCAACCCCAGCTTTTGGAGGATGAAGTTTCCTCTGCCCAGCCTTTCCTGGAATGTGGGCCATGTTTCCACAGCCACCATCATTACATAGCTCTGGTTGTAGGGCTGAAAAATAGGGGCCTGGTCACTGGATCAGACTTCTACTTATTAGAGTTGAACTCTTTTCCTCAGGCACTCCTGTGATTATTCTAAATGTCCAATCTAATTCCACATTTACTACTGAGTTAATTCTAAACATTTTTTCCAGCTCAGTTGTTTTTCTGGTAGAGGTAGCAATCTGTATAGCTCCTATTTTGTTATTTCTCGTCTAAGATCTCTTCCTCTCAAATGATTTTAATCTTTAGCTGTCCCCTTCCATTAATGGTTCTCCCAATAGTCTGTTAACCCCATTTCATTTCAGGTACCTTGTACCATGGGTACATCTACATCTAGTTCCATCTCCCAGAACTCCTAACCACAACCTCCTTTCTTTCTGATTCCCAGTTGACCTCTTGGCAGCATCTGATACCTGTTACTTTGCCTTCTTGCAACCCTTGCTTTCTTTGACCTCTGTGAAACCTGGTTTTCTTCCTAGTTTCTGTTTCATCCTTTTTAGAACCTTCTGTGGGCTCCTATTCCTCTCTTTGATCCTTAGATATAGGTAAAGCTCAGGTATTTGTCCTCAGCCCTCTTCACTTTTTCTGCTAAACACTCTCCTTGAGCACTTCATTGACTTGTATGCTTCCATGGCTTAAATCAGTTACATTAGGTATGCTACCAACTCCCAAATTTATATCTCTTATTCCAGATCTCTTATGAGACCTAACTGCTTGCTGGATTTCACCATTTCTGTAACCAACACATATTCCAAACTCAGCATCTCCAAAACAGAGCATGTTATCTTCACTTCAAAACCTCCTCATTCTCTTTTGTTTACTCTCTCTCTCAGTGACTTGAAATACCATCTATCTAGTTGTCAAGGAAAAAGCCCAAGACTTCTTCTTGATCCTTTCTGTTTCACTCTGCACATCCAGTCATTTCCTAAATCTCCTTGACTTCACTTCCTAAAAACCTTTTGAAACCATCAAGGACTATGTATCCCCATTGCAGCTATCCAGGTTTAGTCCACTATTACCTCTTCCTTACTTTATAGTGACCATCTCTTGACTGGTGTCTCATAGTCACAAGTCTCCTTTTCCAGTGCATTCTCCCACCTGGCATCCTAACACCTGAACTAGAGATTTGATCTTATCACACCCTTACTTAAAATCTTAGTGGCTTCTTATTTCCAGCAGGAAGAATTCCTTGCTCCTTATCATGGCATACAAGGCCCTTCCTGTTCTAGTCCAGTACTCCAGCATTAGCTCTCCAATCCCCCATCTCCTTCTCTATACTCCTGCCGCATTGAGTTACATGCTCTTTCCTTTACCACAGACACTCTTATCTCCCACTTCCTTTCACCTGGCTGACTTTTACATATCTTTCATTTCCCAAATGAAACCTCTCTTTGTTTTTCAGAAGACTAACCCTGACCCCCAGTGTAAAGGCAACTAGTCTCTTATTGGCTACTTGTGTTTATCCTCTAGGAAAGTATCTGCTGTTGAAGAAATTAATGCTGTCTGCCCTATTCATCATTTTAGCCCCAGCCCCTGGCACAATGGTGATCCCCACTGCTATCTGAATGAAGGAAGATAAGTGGAAACAAGGCAATTGCAAAGAAAGAGGGTATATTGTGGCTTATAATGCAGGGTCTGGAGGCTGGTGGATCCAGGTTCCAATCCTGGTTCTACCACTGATCTTGTGTAGCCATGGGGAAGGTATTTAGCCTAAACTTCAAACTCCTCATCTGTAAAAATGGGAATGATAATAATTTCTACCTTGCAGGGTAAGGACTAAATGAAACAGCAGGTGCAAAGTACCCAGTACAGTGCCTAGGGCTTAATAAATACACAATATCATTCCATTCTGATTTGTGAACAGGTAAAGCTAAAAAGCCATCTGATTATTACTGCATTCTTTTTGACATTAAAAGTATACATAAGTAGAGGAATGACCCCACTGACAGAAATTACTTAATTAATATCTGGAGACATGAGTCATACTATTATATGTGGCCCTCAGCCCCTGAAAATATTAGAAAAAGATGACACAGACTTCCCAGTTAGATAAAAATGTAATCATAGCAACAACAAAGTCTTTACTTGTCAGAGAAAACTATGAGGCCAACTGACTACAGAATATTAAAACTGTGCTTTATAAATGCTGCATGAAATAAAGCGTGACTTCAGTGTATCTGATAATAGAAGGAAAATAATGTGAGTTTTCTAAAGTTTCTCTGATGGGAACTAATGTCTACAAAGGTATATCTATTAGTTTTTTTTCTTAAAGAAGGAAAATAAAATGTAACTATCTTTTAAAATATACATAATAGTATTGCTCTATTTATTAGCCTTTATCTCATTTTCACGAATTTATTATCTATTAATAGATGATACCAATTAATTTATTTGCACCTTGGTAACTTTTCTTATACTTTCTTCAGTTTGTCTGTGTATGCCTGGCCCTCAGAATTTGGTCTGTGAAGATGAAAACATTCTTCTCCAAACTGGTTAAAAGCACTGGGAAAGGAACTCTTTCTCCTTCCTTGTGTGGAAGGTTCCTCCCATTGTGGGTTTTATCTTCCTTGCTCCATACATGTGATTCGAGAATTGGGCTTTTTTCTCTGATCAATGTTCACTGAAACATTGGTGAATAAGCTTTCCCAGAGTATAAACGGTGTGCCATTGAAATAGTATTAGCTCGGGAAGCGGCTGTGGCTCAATCAGTAGGGCTCCCGTTTACCATATGGGAGGCCCCGGGTTCGGTTCCCGGGGCCTCCTGGTGAAGGCAGGCCCGCCCGCACGGCGTGGTTAGCTGACCCAGCGAGCGCGGACAGCAAGGGGGGGATAAATGAATAAATAAATAAAATCTTTAAAAAAAAAAAAAAAAAAAAAAATAGTATTAGCTCTTTGTCACTAGGTACACAGGACAGACTGTTTGGTACACTGGAGAAAGAATAAAAGATACTTTGGCATTGTGGTTATCATTCTGTCAGAAAGGATCAAATTCATTTGGGGGCATGTATTGCCTTGGTGACTTCGTTTTGGTACCTAAGATAGTTTCAGGGAGAGGAACCAAAAAGGCAACCTGAATCAAGTTAAGATTTTCTTCTTAGAAACAGGAATTCATTTGCTTTGGTTATATTCAGGCTTTTATATATTGTCATCATTATGCAAAGTAACTGATTTAAGCTAGGCAAACAGACTTATAGAATAGCTAAAAAAAGGGGGGGGGGGCCAGATTGAGAAGCTTAAGCTGTTAATAATGATTTCCATCTTGAGGAAAAAGGGTTAAAATGATTGAAGAACTTTAATGACCCACGTTTTAACTTTAGTGAATATTTCGAAATCCAGTAATAAACAGTTTGCACTCAGTTTTTCAGGAAGTATTTAGAGACTCCGTATGTTAATGCAGACCTTTTTTTTTTTTTTCTTTTCTTGCCTCATGCTGCCCACCATTTAATTGTTCCTCAGCATCTCTAAATAGGCACTAGGAATTTTTCATATTTCCTCTGTTTTGGATAGCTGAAAAGTGTGTGTGATAAGACTGTTAAAATTATATATAATATAGTATAAATTATATGTAATATAGTATAGTTTTAAAGTCTGAATTTCAGGCTAGCCCTCTGTATGCCTGGTCAATTGTAAAACATGATGTGTCTCATCTAGGGCCTTGCTGTTCTCGTAAAGAAATGAGACATAAATAAAGCATTAATAAGTGCTTGAAGTCATGCTTAAAAAGTGCTTGTTGAAAAAATAAATTATTGATAAGGCTGAAATCAATGTAAAGCTTCCCAACTCAGAGGTATAGTGCCATTTCTTTGATCAAGGACCTTCAGTGTCTCCAGTTTATTCTCTAAATTAGATCCTAGTTCCTTAGCTTGCATACAGTGTGATCCTAGTTTCCTTTCTAGCTTTATCTCCTGCACCCTTGCATGCTTCAGCTGAACCAAACTGTGCTTTTTCCTCAGTGTGCCATGCCTTCGCATATGCCGTTCCCTCTGACTCAGAATTTCTCAACCATGTCACTATTGATATTTTAGTGGCCAACTCTGTTTTGAGGGCTGTCCTGTGCATTGTAGGATATTTAGCAGCATCTCTGGCCTCTACCCTCTTGATGTCAGTAGTACCCCTACCCCTGTTGTAACAACCAAAAATGTCTCCACACATTGTCAAATGCACCCCTGGTTGAGAACTACTGCTCTACCTGGTGAGCTATTCAGCTCTACCATATCTACATCGTACTTGTCTACCTTTCAAGCTTTATCTCAAATACTATTTGTTCTAAGACCTGTTCCTATTGTCTCTTTGCTTCCCTGTTCCTGCCTTATTCACAGCTGTATTTCCAGTGCCTGGTAAGAGTTATCCCAATGATCTGTGATTCCATGGATTCTTTCATAAATGCTTCCTCTCTGTCTTCTGGAATACCAGCTCCATGATCAGCAGACTCACCTGTATTCTTGTTTCTTCTCACATCGTTCTCTTTGCAATTAATTTAACTATCCCCTTTGGCCCTCTCAAATGGGATATGTACATACCACATATGTCCAGTGTTAAGAGATAAGATCAGCATCTTTAATCCCCAGTTCTACTTACAAATTATTTCTGCCATACATTTCTGGAAATCTCTGTTGTGGCTTCTGCCATTCAGCTACACCAACCATCTTCTCTTTCTCATTACTAACATCTACCAGTTTCTTAGTAATACCTACTGGACAGTTCTCTAGACCTTGCCATTGTTTTAGGTGATTTCACTGTTCACAGAGATGACCCAGACCAGCACTGTTACCTCCCCACCTCAAAAACACACTTCCTAATTCACTCCCTGCACCTTCACCTTTTAGGTGCCAGAAAATATACCATCTCCAAAATCACTAATCAGATACCCTGCTCTCCTACCACCACCTCCTGTCCTGGGCTGCTTGCTCAAGTACCTTCCCTACAACACTTCTCACCCATGAATCACCCAGCTTATAATTGACTGAGCTGACTCTCTTGATTCCAAAACCTGGGTCCTTTCTACTTTATACCACAATGAATAAAACTCAAGTCCTTACAGTGGCCTGCAGGGTTCTGTGTGGCCTTACCTCCCTGTCCCTTCCAACCTGATCTCCTCCCCTTTCCCTTACATGCACTGCCCCAGCTACAGAAGCCTCTGTGGCATGTTTTCCTCAGACAAGCCAGCCATTCTCAAACCTCATGCGTTTACACTTGCTGAACCATCTGCAGGGTTGCTTTCCCCCTAGAGATCAACATGATTCACTCCATCATCTACCATCCTTACTCAAATATCACTTTCTAAATGGGCCTTGCTGAAATTCCAAACACTCCTCCCAAATTAACATTTCCTATCCATCTTCCCTGCTTTATTGTTCTCTCTAGCAAAACATATTTTACTTATATAAAAATGAAGGGACAAATGTTAGGCACTGAATAAATATCCCTCCAAAAAATGTAGGAATGGATGGATGACATGTACACATATTTATCCTACTACTGAAATAATTCCTAGGATATTAATGCTTCAGAGGTAATGTATCTCTGTTATTGTTCCCAAATCAGAGAAGCAGAGTTGACAGAAAATAATCTCATGATAGAATCTTTCACTTTCTAGCAGATGCATGCATTTGTGTATTTCTAATATTTATCTCTGCTTATTTTCTAAAATAATTTTTGGAAGCTTTTCACGTGGATAGGTCTTGATTAACAGGTGATGGTTAAAAAGAAATATATATAGTGTTTATAGTCCTACTTCTGAAAGAATTTAAAGGAATCTTAAAGGTATATATGCTGTAAAATAAGGACAAAAAACTTTAACACATCTCAGAGATGCTCTTAAAGACCCGAGGAGTAGTTGTTAGACCCAGGGCATTTAATGTGACCTAAACATTTAAGCAAATTAAAACATTTGGGTACAAATTAATTCTGAGTTTCCCAATAGCTAAGACCAAAAGGAAATTGTTTTACTTATCAAATTTGAGTGTCTCACAGAAAAATGCACTCACCTTCATCTACAGAGATAAATTTACTTGGAACTCCAATTCAGTAGAAATATAACATAATGTAATGTAATATAATATTATAATATAATGTAATATATAATACAACATAATATATAATACAATATAATATAATATGATGGTCTTCAATTGTAGAATCTTAAGATATACAGAAAATTTGTTCAAATGGATACTTCATATAAATGTCCTTATGTCCATGGTTTCTGATGAAAAATCAGTACTTAATCTACTTGGACTTAATCTACATGTATACCCTTGTCCATAATAAATTACTTTTCTCTTTCACCTTTCAGAACCCTCCCCCCACCCCCACCTCTCCTATGTGTCTGGGCGTATTTCTATTCAAGTTTATCCTGTTTAGTGTTCTTTGGGCTTCTTGGATGTGCGTATTCATGTGTTTTGCCAAAATGGGAGACTTTTCTGTCATTATTTATTTGAATATTCCTTCTGCTCCTTTCTTTCCTTCTTCTTCTGGGACTCCCATAATGCCTATATCAGTATCATTCATGGTGCCCCACATGTCTCAGGCTGTTTTAACTTTTTCTAATTCTTTTTTCATTCTGCTCCTCAGCCTGATTCATTTCAATTATCTTCGAGATCACTGATTCTTTCTTCTGCCAGCTCTAGTATGCTTTTGAGATGCTCTAAGGAATTTTTTTATTCAGTTATTGTGGACTTCACCTCCTATAATTTCCTTTTGGTTCCATTTTATAATTTCTATCTGTCAATTTTGAGATTCTTATTTTGTTTATTTATTGTATCATTGATATCTCTTATTTGTTTTTTCCGTGTTTTCCTTTAGCTCTTTGAGCATATTGAAGACCAATTTTTACAATCGTTCTCTGGTGTTATTTGATTTTGTTTTTTGATGGTTTCTGAAGTTTCATCTTGTTCCTTTAGATGGACTATCATTTCCTGTTGCATTGTCTCATAATCTTTTGTTTAACACTGAACATTTCAGTATTTACAGTGTTAACTCTGGAATTTAGTCCCTGTGCTCTCTGCTCCTAAAGTTTCTCTCCAGCTATTGACATAGCAGAGATTTCCTTGAGTGCCATTAGCTAACAAAAACAAACAACCCAGTGTGAAAAAACTCTTCCCATAGTCTTCACAAATTTGCTCTCTGGGGACTGGCACTCTTCTTCAGAGTGTAGCCCTTTACCAAGAAAGTCATTCCAAGGTAAAAGCATGGGGTCTTCACCTCTTTTCTGAGCATGTCTTTTCCTAGGTGTGTGTTCCTGGCCTTCAGAATTTCCCATTTATAAAGATCAAAATATACCCTCTGTACCAGGTGGACACTGGGGAATTGCAGGTATGTGGTTGAAAGTACAAAGTTGGGAATGCTTTTATGGCAATATGACAAGGAAGGGTTACTGGTTTAGAGTATTAGATGGGAGGGCTTTCGGGACAGGGCGCACCTGGAGCAGGTTTCTAGGAAGTGTGTGAGTAATCATTTTGTCATAATGTGTTGTATCAGTGGGTGGAGACCCACATAATGAATGGGAAGGAGTTGGACTCCCATCCTCGGTAGGACTGATTGTTCAGAAATAGACAGTCAGGAGTCTCTCAAGAGCAAGGGCATTTCCTAATAGAGGAGGACAAAGTGTGTCAAGACCTCAGTCTTGTTGCATGTCACTGTGAATCTTGTCATCCAGTGAGTCAAGCCAGGGGGTCACTGTGGGCCCCGGCAGGAGGAGGTGGGAGGAATAGAATAGATCAAATGGGGTATTTAATGATCAGTGGAAATGTTCTGCATGATCTTACAGTGATGGACACAGGACATGGTAAATGTCATCAAAATTTATAAAAGTGTACGGTCTAAAATGTAAACTATAATATAAACCATTGACCATGTTTAGTAGCTATGTTTCACTATTTGTATAGCAGTTATAACAAAGGTACCATCCACATATAAAAAGGTATTAATATGGGGGGTTGGAAAGGGGGATGATGTTGGGTATATGAGAGTATTCTGTGTTCTAACAGCCCTGTATTCTAACCTTGCTGTGACCTAAAACTTCTTTGAAAACAAAATGAAAAATAGTGAGATACTGGGGAATGAATGGGGGAAGGTGCCATGGTACAGGCAGGACACTAGATATTGTGGTGATGAAAGGCAAAATGTCAAAAAAAAATTTTTTTTAATATTTTTCATTTTTTTAATATCCCAATCTTTTAATTTTATTTTATTTTTAGTTTTTTTTTTTTTTTAATTTGTATGTATTTTATCTCTTAGATTTAAACTTATCATTATTATTTCATTTTCCTATTGATTGTATTCAGCTATTATAATGGCTTCATCTTGGAAGAAGCTTTGGATCACATAAGGGCTACAACTGGGGTGGGGGAGGATCATTGGTGTGGGTTGTCAGTGATGGGGATACATGAGAGGAAGTTCACCTGAGCACACATATAAGGTATGTAAAAATGTTTAAATGTTCATGGGACATTGTCACAGTGGGTAGAGACTCACACGATAACTAAGAGAATACTGAATTCCCATCCTGGAGGGCTCTGCCACATTCTCTAAGGGACCAGCAACAGTCCCCCAAGTGCAAGGGCAGTGACTGGCGAAGGAGGATGATCCACTGATGGGCTCTTGATATTGACGACTAGGCTTATAAGCCTTTGCTCTAGAAATTGAAACTTAGCCTACTGTTATGGGGTACCTAAGGGTTGCCTCCTGAGAGCCTCCTTGTTGCTCAAATGTGGCCTCTCTGTAAGCCAAACTAGCTTATGAATGCATTACCTTCCCCCAGCGTGGGACATGACTCCTGGGGATGAGCCTCCCTGGCACCAAGGGATTGCTACCAAGCACCAACTAGCAATGCAACTGGAAAAAGACCTCAAATAAAAGGGGGGAAATGTAAAGACAAATGAGTTTATTTGCCTAAGAGACTTCAAAGTGAATTGGGAGATCATCCCAGAGTAACACTTATGCACATCTCAGCAGGATCTCGTAGACTGCCAAAGTGGATACTAACCCCAAATAGTGGGGCTCCTGATGGCCCTGGAGACACCAGATCCTGTGGTCAAGGCTGATAGCTCCAGAGTTTGGTGCCTTGCCAGTGGGCCCTACTTTGGAGTTTGTGCTCCTAAGAGTGACAGAGTTGGACTCAGTTATGTCTTCCCTGCACATGGCTCATCTGTCCCTTCTATTTAAACCTATACTTGGTGCTGGAGTTTGTCAGTGTATGTCCAGAGACTGGAGTCTTTGGGCTGTTCATGTGCCAGCTGGGCCTGGAACCTCAGCGGAGTTGCAACACATACTCTACAGCTCATTGGACTCACCCAGAAGATGATGATGGACAACGGCTGTCCCAGGGAACAGAGACAGTTTGCAGCTGCAGGCAAGATAGTCCCTACCATCTTCCCCATGGGATATAAGTCTCCTCTCAATTGGAGGTGGAGTGGACGTCACCATCCCGGAATCCTTGGGATTGGGAACAGAGCTATGGACTAGAGTGGACTTAATGGTATTCTACTATAGACATATGATGGAAGAAATTACAATGAAGAAATTGCAAGATTGATGTGGAGCCAGTGGCCACTGGAGGCTCTGGGGGCAGGGAGAGGGAAAAACAATTGTAATACGGGGGCTTTTTCGGGACTTGGGAATTGTCCTGAGTGACATTGCAATGACAGATATAGGCCATTTTATATCATCACACAACATGCAGAACTGTGTGGGAGAGAGTGTAGAGTACAATGTGAGCTATGGTCCATGCTTAATGGCAAAGCCCCAGGATGTGTTTATCAATTGCAATGAATGTGCCACACTAATGAAGGATGTTTATGTGGGAGGTTGTGGGAGGTGTGGGAAGTGGGGCATATGGAAATCCCTATATTTTGGGGGTAACATTTATGTACTCTAAGTATCTTTTAAATATAATTTTTTTTTAAATGTACCCTCTGCTCCCTTTAAAACAGACTTCTTCCCCTTGGCTACTCTATGTCCAAAACCTGGGAATCCTTTGCATATGGTCCCTTTGATTTGAAGTGGTATTTGAAGTAGTAATTTGAAGCAGTACATTTTTTCCTTACACTGTCTCAGCTGTCAGCAAGCTGCTTCTGCCTGTAGGGCAAGTTCTGGGAAGGCAGGCAGATATAAGAGTTTAGGTTCAGTCCTTTGTGGTGCCTCCCACTAAAATGGCACCAATGTACAGTCTCCCTAGAATGTGCTTACAGATTATTTTGCTCCCTCTCGAACAGTACCAGGGGCCCACAATGGGCATACAGGCCAGCTCCACACTGTGGTAGGGAGCTAGGGAAGGGCCCAGCACGGGCACCATGAACTTCTACCATATTTTATGGTACATTTACTTGATTCTGCGCTCCATCTGTTGATACAGCCCTCTGTTTTCCAGAGCTTGGAAAAATAGGGCTTTGATAGTTTTTACTTTTTGTTCAAAGATTCTGCAGGGAACTGATCCCTGGAGTATCCTGTGTCACTATCTTGTTTAACCTTCTGCCATTTCACTTCTATTTTCTAAATGTCTTATGTCTTTTTTTGTTCCTTTGTACCTTCTTTACTGCTTTCTTTTGCAGTAAGTGAATATTTTCTGGTGTAACATCTTAATTCTTCTAATTTTTTCCCATATAAACCTATACACACACAGACATGCACACACACACATATATATATATTTAATTATTGGTTGCTCTAGGGTTTACCATAACATCTTTTTTTTAATTAATTTTTTATTTTTAAATGAGCTTTAGATTACGTAAATGTTGCATAAAAAATATAAGGGATGCCCATATGCCCCGCTCCCTCCCCCCCCCCATACTTTTCCACATCAACAATATTCTTCATTAGTGTGGTACATTTAATACAATTGATTAACACATTGAAGCATTGCTAGTAACCATGGACTACAGTTTACATTATAGTTTACACTCTGTTCTACACAATTTTGTAGGTTATGGCAAAATATACAATGGCCTGTATCCGTCACTGCAATGTCATGCAAGATAAATCCAGTGTCCCAAAAATGTCACCATATTATACCTGTTCTTCCCTTTCCCATCCCTCAGAACCTCTGGTGGCCACTGCCTTTATATCTGTGATAAGAGTTCTTCCATTGCTAGAATAATAATGTCTATAGTAGAATAATAATAAGTCTACTTTAGTCCATTGTTCATTTCCCAATCTTGAGAATTTGGGGATGATGATGCCCACTCTGCTTCTAATTGAGAGGGAGCTTAGATCCCATGGGGCAGATGGATGGAACTATCTTGCTTGCAGTTGCACACACTGTCTGTTCCTTGGGATGGGCATTGTCCATCATCATCTCCTTGTCAGTTGTCCTGGGTGAGTCCAGTGGACTGGAGAGTAGATATTGCAACTCTGCTGAAATTCAGGGCTCAAGTGGCACATGGCAAACCACAGATTTAAGTCTCTGGAACATATATTTATCCAGTATAGTGCTAATTATAGGTTCAGATAAAAGGGGCAGAAGAGCCATATGTAGAGAACCGATAAATGAGTCTAACTCTGTTCCAAAGCAAACCCCACTGACAGGGTACTGAATTTCTGAGCTGTCTGCCCTGCTTATAGTTTCTGAATGACTGTAGAGCACCTAGGAACCCCGCTGTGTGAGGCACTGTTTACTTTGGCAGTCAAGGAGTTACCGTAAACATCTTATCAGTCTACTTCAGATAGACTCTAACTTAATTCATGAGATATGGAAATGGTACTCTTATTAACTCTATTCCCTTTACATCCTTTTTGTGCTATTATCATCATACATATTACATCTATAATATATTACAAACCTACAATATATTGTTATAATTATTACTTTATAAAATGTTATGTCTATTAAAGGAGGAGAGAGAAGAAAGGAAACCAAGTACATATTTAAAATATTATATTAACCTCTTCTTTTCCATTTCTGGTTCTTTTCATTTGTTGTAAATTCAAGTTACCATCTGGTGTCATTTCCTTAGTCCAATACAGTTTTGTTCCTATTCATCTCCTTTATGCTGTTTTTGGCAAATATATTACATTTCTACATTATTGGCCTAGCAAAAAGATTATATACATATTGTTTTATACAGTTGCTTTTTAAATAAGGCTAGAAAGGAAAATAAATAATCATTTATACTGTTTTTCAATGACATAATTACCTTTACCAGTGCACTGTTGTTTTGTTTTGTTTTGTTTTGTTTTTTTCACTGTTTATTTTTTAATTTGGATTCAAACCGTTTACTCTCTGGGATCAGTTGCTTTCAGCCTGAAGAATTTCCTCTGGTATTTGTTATAAGGCAGGTCTAATACCAATGGATTCTCTCAGGTTTTGTTTATCTGGAAATGTCTTTATTTACCCTCACTTTTTATTATGAGTTTTGCCAAATATTTGCTGATTCTTGGTTGTTATTATTTTTTCATTCAGCACTTCAATTATGCCATCCCACTGCCTCCTGGCCTCCGTTGTTTCTGATAAGAAGTCAGCTGCTAGTCTTACTGTGATTGTTTTGTGCTTGAAATATGTTCTCTTGCTGCTTTCCAGATTTTCTCTTTTGCTTTGGTTTTCAGAATTTTTATTATGATTTGCCTGAGTATGGATCTCTTTGCATTTATGCAACATGGAAGTCATTGAGCTTCTTGGACGTTTAGATTAGTTTTCAGCCATAGATTCTTCAAATATTTTTTTCTGATCCCTCCTTTCTCTCCTTCCTCTCTTCTGGTACTTCCATTACACATGTGTTGGTGTGTTTAATGTGTTCCACTTTTTTCTCAAGCTCTGTTACTTTTTCTTCTATCTTTCTTTAGATTACATCTTCTCCAACAATCCAGTTCACTAATTCTTCTGGCAGTTCAACTCTAAGGTTTAGCTTCTTTAATGAATTTTTCATTTCAATACATGAGCTTTCCTACTCTATATTCTTTTCCATTTGATTCTTTTTTATAATTTTTGTTTCATCTCTTTTAATTAGACATTGTCCTCATAACTCCTTTACTTCTTAAAGCATGTTTACCTTCGATTCTTTTAGAATATTTATAAGGACTAATTTGAAATTGTCTTAAATCTGACATCTGGTCCCTTTCACAATAGCTTCTTTTACCTGCTTTTATTCCTGTGTAGGGGTCATACTTTCCTGTTCCTTTGCATTTCTTATAATTTTTTGTTGAAAACTGAACATTTTAGATAATCACTTCAGCCATCCCAAAGAAATAATATGGATCCTCACCCACCCACCCACCCAAAATTTGGTTCAGATGTTGAGACTGGTGATGTCACACATACCAAGAGGGTATGAAAAGGTTTATTACTCACATAATGAGGCTTACTGGGAAGAGCAGGGCTGGCCTCCTAAGCTGGTCTGAAAATAGCTTGGGGTTTTTATTTTGATCCAGAGGTGGGTCCTGAGTGAGGGTGCCTGCATGTAGGCAGGAGCTTACATGGTTCTAAATCCCCACCAACATCAAAGGAAGATGCATCTGAGCTTTCTTATCAGCTTTCCTAGATGTGGGACATAAAGGAATTGTGCGGCTTAAAAATTGTCACTAATCAGACATCAAAATATTAAGTCAGATTCATTTTTACAGTTATAAATAGTAGCAACTCTGGATATTGACATCTCATCCCACATGCCCTCTTCCATGGCTTGTTATTGCTCTTTTCCTGTTTATTTATTTAGTGACTGGCTGGACTATTTTAGTGAAGTATATTTCTCCCTGCAATGTGAAGCTGCTGATGTTGCTTCTCAGAAGGAACAACCTTGGGTGTGTGCATAGTCACCCTGGGATGGCAGTGGTTTTAGCAGAGGTCTCTTTCTCTCTTTCCCTTCTCACACCCAGCTATTATGCTCCATTAATTCCCAGATGTTTTTGCAAACCTTGAGGCATAAATTTCTCTGTAGCCTGAAATAATTAAATTTAGGCTTTTTTTTTTCAGGGGTAGTGGGTTTTTTTGTTTGTTTGTTTTTTTAGGTCAACATTTGAGATTTGTTCTGACCCCAGGAAGGGTTTTCTTAGGTCTTCCTTTAGACCTCTCTGTTTTACAGCCTGACTCTCCTCCTGGGCAAAATCTTTGAGCCATGGCTACAGAGCTGGTACCAAGGACAAGGGTGTACTTCTCTCTCTAAATGACACTCCTGCTTTAAAAGGTCCTTGGTGGGGATGGTAGGGTCTTCTTGGCATGCCTTCCCCACTATGTATGATACCTTTACCTTACGGACAAGCTGGGCAAGGGCATTTGGGGCCTCAGTAATCACAGCCTGCCACATATGAGGTAGAATCTCTACTCTATGACTATGGGCTGGGTGGAAGAAGGGAATCTCTGACCTCTTGGCCGGCACTCACTTGTAATTCAGCCTCTGATACTATAACCATTTCCTAAGAGCTGTGGGAAAAGAACCCCTATGTTTTTGGCTGCATCTTTACAGGTCAGAGTCTCCATCACACTGAGATAGGAAAGGGGAGGAGAGAGAACAGGTCATGGTTCCAATACCATAGACTCTTGCTATTCTTACTGAGTTTTAGTAGATTTTCCTGAATAACTGTTTCTTTATATGTTGTCCTTGATCAATTTCCAGAGACTTAAAGTGATTGTTTTCTTAATAATTTTCCTCCATTATGCCTATTTTAGGGGAGAGTAGGTCTGTGGAACTTCTGCATTTGGTAGGCATTGGAAAACCTAATGCCAAATAACTGGCAATTTTTGTTTAAGCCTATAGCCGTGAATTTTTTTGCTCACTCTTCTTAGTGGACCTTTTGCTACTTGAAGATTTTATGATTGATGAGCCATAAGATTATTCTGACATATTGTATATTATCCATATATAAATTAAATATGAAATCTTAATGAAGCAACATTAGAACTTTCCTACATGACTTAACAAACCAGTCCTTATTTTTGGTGCAGTGTTTTAATTAGATTTTCAGTTTTAAATTCTAAACGTTTAAATTCTCATATAGGGCCCTTTGACATTAAAAAAAGAAAGGTTAAATCTCTTCTTACTGAAATGTGCAAGCACCCTTAACATGACTTACAAATGGCATTCTCCTATTACAACAGGCAGAGAAGACTGAGGAAAAAGAAATTTGCTTGTAGGTTTATTAGTCACTATATGTTTTACTGTTTGCATTATAATTGTATACTTTCTGTATCATTAAAGATGCACTTTTGGATTTAACGTTACATTTCTTATTTAATTTAACTAGTTGAGGCTTTAATGTATTGATGTACAGTTAGTTTTCATGTTTACTTACTATTATACTGTTTCTTCTTAAAGAGAAATTTGTTTATAATTTCTCATGTGAGGTTTAGGGACTACTTTAATCAAATGCCATAATGCTGAAGAAATTTTTTACTTCCCAGAATTATCATTAACTTCATATTGTGTACAGCTGGAATGTGGGTATATGACCAGGTTTTTTTAGTGTTTACATTACATTTAATAAAATAATCTCTACCTAACATTTTTTTTAGAATGAGTTAGGGGTGATGAGTATATGTCCCACTATTTTAATAAATTGCTTTAACTTGAAGTTTTTTAATGATCTGATATGTTTTAACTTGATCTGTTTATAAAAGGCTTTATAAACTATAACATGCCATTCATTGGTAGTGTTAGCACTTCACTGATGTTATCATAATTCCTAAAACTTATTACTTAAGTTTCTGACCCAGTACAAATGCCACCTTCATTAATGAAGCTCTCCTTAAATTCGCCCAAGCAGTGACTGGCTCTGTGTTCATGTTCATGTTCATGTGCATGTTCATGTTCATGTTCATAATTGTAGCAGAGTCATTACCACATGATACTTATCGGTTTCTGTATCCTCTAGGTACAAAAATGTATCCTTTTCAAAACCAAAGAGCATGTCTCATTTGTGTGCCAGCCTACATAGGAGGTGCTTAAAAGATGTTAAATGAGTAGATGGATATATAAAAGAAATCTTAAAGATCATTTTATAGGCAAAGAAGTTATGTCCAGAGAGATTAATATTTTGCTTTAGTTTTTCCAGATTTTTTACATTTTATCACTGTATTGCTCTGGATTCAGCTAAAATATTCCCTTCCAGTATGTTTCTAGAAATTATGTATATTAGTCAGCCAAAGGGGTGCTGATGCAAAGTACCAGAACTCTGTTGGCTTTTATAAAGGGTATTTATTTGGGGTAGAAGCTTACAATCACAAGGCCATAAAGCATAAGTTACTTCCCTCACCAAAGTCTGTTGCCACGTGTTGGAGCAAGATGGCTGCCGGTCTCTGTGAGGGTTCAGCCTTCCTCTCCTAAGGCTCCGTGGTCCCAGCTCCTTCCAATCTCAACTATAGGCTGGCATAAGGTTTTGTCTCTCTCCCTGGGGCTCAATTCTTTCCAGGCTCAGCTGGTCTGGTCTCTCCACAAGGTCAGCTGTAGACTATCAGGCTCTCTCTCTTCCCGGGGACTCTGCTGTGTCTATGGAGCCAGCTCTATTCCTCTTTGTTCTTCTCCTGTGTGTTTACTTCCCAGGACACCAGCATCAAAACTCAGACTTTCTCCTCTGCCTTGTCGTTTTCTCTGAGTCCTACAGACGTGGCCGAATCAAAGCCTTAATCATAATTTAATCAAGTAAAAGTGAAACCTCTGAATCTAATACAATCTGATATGCCCAGAGGAACAGACCAGTTTACAAACATAACCCAATATCTATTTTGGAATTCATAAATAATATCAAGCTGCTACATGATGCTTGGAAACCATAAAGACATTATCTCAGTAAGGCGACTGTTACTCTAGTTTGCAGAAAGTTCCCCTCTGGAGCATAGAAAGAGAACAGAGATGAGTCAAGAAGAAAAGACAGTACACAAATCAAGAGTTTCTAGACTGTGTGGAGCATAACTGGCTACTCTTAGAGGCTTTCTTTTG
Organism: Tolypeutes matacus; assembly: GCA_026826555.1. Lineage (NCBI taxonomy): Eukaryota > Metazoa > Chordata > Mammalia > Cingulata > Chlamyphoridae > Tolypeutes > Tolypeutes matacus. The sequence goes on along the minus strand of JAKSZT010054565.1, from coordinate 9,207,478 downwards.
AGTGAATGTGAGTCTAAATTTTTTTAAATAACTCATTTTGTATTTTTTGTTATCTTACCTTTGGGTTTACAAGAGGGATAAAGTTAAATTTTGCTGACTTTCTATTGTGTTGGGGTTTTTTTTTAAGATTTATTTATTTCTCCCCCCACCCTCATTGTTTGTGCTAGCTGTCTGCTCTCTGTGTCTGTTCGTTGTGTGCTCGTCTTCTTTTTAGGAGGCACCGGGAACCAAACCCAGGACCATCCCATGTGGTAGGGAGGCACTAACCACTTGTGAAACCTTCTCTCCTTGCTTGTTGTGTCATTGTGTTTCTTCCTTGTGTCTCTTCGTTGTGTCATCTTGTTGCATCAGCTCGCTCTCTTGCTGATCTTCTTTAGGCGGCACTGGGAACCCAGGACCTCCCATGTGGTAGGCAGGCACCCAACTGCTTGATCCACATTGCTATTGTGTTTTGACGTTTGGTCTGACAGAGCACTGTCCAGAGAGATGAGCAACTTCTGCTTATAAATTTTAGAGCATTTAGCATCATTTTGAACTGTGCCACTTAAAAAATAAATCACTCTCAGTTTGAATTTGATTTTCCATGTCTGGTCACTATTTTTGTGCACTAAATTGGTTTCTTCTCTGACCCAAATCCCAGAAGTAGAAGCCTATCATGAAATGAAAATCTAGAGTTCCATTAAGAATGAAACACCTCAGGAAACAGAAATGCATTATAATTGCATTTTTCTTGGTGTCCTTTAATATTAGCATAGGTTGACATGCAGTGTTTTCATTCAGGGGAAATAAATACTCAGATATCCAATATTCCAAAAGAACATTTTTGGATAGTGGTTTTTCCTTAGCCAGTTGTTGAACTACTAGCAAATTTAATACCATTGTACATTGAAAACTGAAACATAGGTGGACATGATAATAAAGGGTCAGGATTTTTGAATGAAAGAGATGAATGGAAGCAGGTATCTTCATTGCATAAACCAAATGGATGCAGACTGGTTTCATTGCCCTAAGAAAAACCTCAGATCTAATGCTATTCGAAAATCTGTGTTAGCAAACCTTCCTTCAAATAAATTTACATGTGAGAGTTGGTAGAAAATCTTAGTGGTGATTGATGCCAAGTTCCTGTTCTCCAGTTTCTTCCATCATTAAGTATTATCATCTTTAATGAGTTCTTTACCTTTTGGAACATAGAGGACTGTTCTAAATGTGAAGGATTTTCTCATACTGGAATTTCGTATTAACATCTGTTAAGCCATAAAAACATTCCAACACTGAAAATATTAAAACTGCAAAAAACGCCTCCAATTCCTTAAGACTCTGACCTCTCAGGGGTAGAAGACATGTTACTTCAATTGAGATATACATATTCCAGTATTCTATAATTTAAAATACTGTTAAGTCTTCAAGGATCATTAACTTACTATAATTACCTTGATTACATTTAACTATTCAACATACAAGTTGTGAAAAATAAATCCCCTATGATAAAGTTGTATTAATTAGAATATATTCATTACTCTTTTGTTAATAATCTTCATCAAATAAAAATTATAACCCCATTAGGCATTCTATTTCAGTGCAATTTAGGTTCCCATCATTATTTACTGCCAGCAGACTATTACTTGGGGTGTGTTGTTGGCAAAGATTTTCATGTTCATACACAATCAGAAATAAATCCTTTTTTTTTTTTTTATTCTAAGTACAAAGCCACTGATCATAATTTGACTGATGGGGGAAGGCAGAATGGGAGTATGTCTATGGTTTACCCAGCTTCATCGTTGGACTAAGAAGTGATACCTGGGGGCATTAATGGCTCTCTGTCTTATAATGATGTATACCTGTATTCCAGAGTGGTGTCTGAGTCTCTCCGTATCTTGTGTACTCTCTTAAGTTAGGCCTAGTCAGAGCTGTCTGCTAAGCATGGTGACTCTTCCTTTTGAACTTTGTTTGAGGATAGGAAAAGCAAAGAAAAGAAAGTCTAGATGGAAGGTAGTAAAATTTTTAAATGATTCCTAGAAAATTAGATTTTTCCTAAGAATAACCTTCTGAATGATGAGCCATACAAATACAGTTTCCTCATATCTTTTATTAGTATATCTGTACAGAATATTATCTGGCAGAATTATTTGATATAGGGAAATATATGTATTTGGTTGGTTCCTGCAAATACATAATTAGGGAAATAAACTAATGTCTTATCAGAGGTTTCAAACTAGTACCTGTGGGTACTGGCCTTCAGACATGCTTTACTTTTTGGGGGAGGATCCATAGTGTGTTTAAGATATTTTGAATTAGGTTTTAATATTTTTAAAGTATGAGTTTTCATATTTGAAACATAATATTTCCATAACAACAACAATTGGCTGGAGGTGATTAGTTGCCATCCTCTTTGGGCAGGGATTGGCTTTCTGTTCATCGTAGTCCCCTTCTTCCTGCTCTCTCTCCCATCCTGAGAATCTTAGTCATGTGCCCTCTGCCTTTTTATTGTTTTAGCATCTTGGTTTGACCAGGCATTCTTCACTTATTTAAGTTTGGGTCTCACTTCCTGTAACATTTGAGTTGCTAACCTCTGAACTACAACAGAATGCAGTTAAACTGCTGCTGCAGTTGGCATTTGCTGGTTTGTCTTTCCCACTTAGTGATTTTAGCAGTCATACAGACTTAAGTATACTTTGAAAAAATACTCCTTGGTTTTATTCGCATTAACTGTAAACATTGCCACTCAACTTTAAAACCTTATAAATGCTGTTGCATGAACATACTATTTACTATTGTTAGACACTTGGGTTGTTTCAATTATATATTTTCTCTTACAAATAAGGCTACAGTATAAACCTTTCTCTAATTAGTTAGAAAACCGTAAGCAAAGTAGCTAGGTCAAAGTGTATGAACTTGTTGTTGATGCATATTTTCAAACCACTTTTTAAACAGGTGTATTTTTTTTCATATAATTAATTTTATTGTTAAAGAAGTATTAGATTACCAGAAAAGTTATATCATAAGTTTAGGGAATTCCCATATATTATTCCACCCCTTCCCCTCCCACATTGTCCCCTATTAAAAGCATCTAACATTGGTGTGGTACATTTGTTACAGTTGATGAACAAATATGGAAACATTGCTGCAAACCAAGTTCTGCAACATAGTTAACATTATGGTTTATACTTTGCACCATAGGTTTTGACAAAATGTATAATGATCTGTATCCATCATTGCAATATCATGCAGAGCAGTTCCAATGCCCTATGTTCCACCTATTCTTCCCTCCCTGGCACCCCCCAGAATGTCTGGTAACCACTATCTTTATATCCATGTTACAAGTTCTTATATTACTACAATAATAATAAGTCTACTTTGGTCCATGGTTGCATTCCCTCTTTATGTTTGTTTATTCCTCAATCTTGAGGATTTGGGGATAGTGATACCCACTTTGCTTCAGATTGAGAGGGGGCTTAAAACTTATGGGGCAGATGAATGTGGCTGTTTTGCTTGCATTTGTAGATACTCTTTGCTTTTGGATGGGCATTGCCCATCATCATCATTTTGTTAGTTGTCCCGAGCAAGTCCAATGAACTTGGGAATAGGTGTTAGCTGCAACTCTGCTGAGATTCAGGGCTTGGCTGGCATAAGAACAGACTGAAGATTAAGGTCCCTCAGACATATGTGTAATGAGTATAGTGCTACTTATAGGTTCAAATGAAAAAGAAGAATCATGTGGAGGGAAATTATAAATAAGTCTAACTCTGTTACATTGGGGAAATAGGTGATCATGTATTCCAAGATAAGGCCCACAATCCCCCCACCACTAACACCCTGCACCTCTCCTGCCATAGTTGTCAAAAGAACACTATTAAAATTAAATAATGTTGCCCAAAGAACCCTTTTAATATTAAAGAATGGTTACTTATTTTGTTAGGTGTATTAAGTGTACTTTTTTTATGAACAAGTGGAAGCAGGTTTAAGATATTTTTATTCTATTCTGTTCTGCTGCCCTTTCAGTAATATAACTGGTCCAAAAGAACTGGATAGTACTGTAGAAAATATACAAAGATTAGTTGAGCATATCCTTCTGGCTTGAACAGAGAGATAGTATGGATTATGATACTTCTTTGAGCCATTCTTTGTGGAAATGTTTGAAGCTTCCAGAAAACACTACAAATGTGCTTTTTAACTATAGTTTTCCAAAATGAACTATAATTTTTCACTTTTGGGAATATAGTAACTATCATCATCAAAGTTGAATTTCTTCATGCAGGAACTCTAAATGATATTATGAATACTTTGTAAAAATTTCCATTGGAATATATATATATATATAAAAATTATTTTTATATTTTTTTTTTTTTTTTTTTTTTTTATATATAAACTAAAGATTCCACTCATTCATTCATTCATCCCCCCCCCTGCTGCCCGTGCTTGCCGGGTCAGCCAACCACGCCGCGCGGGCGGGCCTGCCCCCACCAGGAGGCCCCGGGAACCGAACCCGGGGCCTCCCATATGGCAAACGGGAGCCTCACTGACTGAGCCACAGCCGCCTCCCTATATATTTTTTAAACCTCAAGATTTCTCACTGAATACAGTCCCAGAAGTCAATTTTAATCTCTTTCTTCATATTATAATATATCAAAAAGGTGTTATATGTACTTTATTAATCACTGACCTTTTGGTTTTTCATAACATGGTTTAGTTCACATAGTCAAACTTCTAACTTAAACTTCTAAACTCCCAACACTTCCTTTTGATGCCAGCTTTTACCTAGGGCTCTTCATTTGAAAGAATTGCTGTGCTGCACTTGGCAATGTTTAAAATGCTTAATCCTTTCAAACTATGAATGGAGATAATTAATGCGTAAACCATTTAATGTTTTTGTACACATTTACTTGCCTATGGTTCTGTAGTTCATAGAGAAGAAACTGCATCTGCATTGAATATTTTCAGTTTTGTTAGATGAATCTAATGAAAAAGGACTGAATTGAGTTTGTGTTTATTTTCTGAATTTTTCACTAATTCTTGGTGTGATCTTTTGGTAAGTATTATTTCTTCAAATGAATGCCAGGAATGTCAGCTATCATGATGCTGTTTCTATTAGCATTTTATATTAGTTTTCAAGACAGACAGGAACAGCAAACCTATACCTAGAATATGCACCTATTCCTGTCAAAATGAATTTCTGCTACTTCCAGGCGGAAAAAGGACCAATGTAATCAATTGCCACTAACTCTTTATTCCCAACTCCCCACTTCCCCACCTCCCACATACCTGCCTTCATCAAGCACACATAGTCCCCTACATACTCTTCCTTGATCCTGCCAGTACATGTTTGCTAGGTCCTGGACTTCCTTCAGGATATAGTCCCTTTTTTCCCTTATATGCTCACCACATCCCTTGCCAAACTATCTTGTAAATTCTTAGCCTAGTAGTCAGGAGAGAATGTAGGGTAGGCCTTAAGCGTGTTGTGTTTTTTAATGGGGGTGGGGGGAGATTCTCATCATCTTCAAACAGGACAGTAAAAAATGGACCACTTCTGCAGGCTCTGAAGGTTTAATTGAATCTGGGGTTTCAAGGTTTTCAGATTCATCAAACCAAATGTTCCCATCCCCTGGGTCAAGGTATCATTCTTGCCCATCCAGGTCCCTAATCTTAGCATAGCCAACCTATGCTAAGCCGACCTGCTTAGGTTGAGAATTTGAACTTCTTGGGAGCTCTTCTACTCTTACCATTAAGTCCTGATTTTGGTCCATAAACTTTCTCTGCCCTTCTGCTGTAGGATATGAGAACCTTTTTATATGCTACACACGAGGCCCTCTGTCTTTCACACTTAGCATTTAATTTTCATTCAATCTCCTTTGTGTCTTTTCCTATATTTCCTCAGTTGAGTTTAGCAGGAGCTATCTAATTCCACTGTCTTTATAGTTAGTATTTACTCCTTATTTCTTTAAAGCCTGAAATATCGCAGTGGTGATTTGTGCTCCCCTTATCACCATTAAAGAAATCCTATTGCTAGCCCCATATTGGATGATCCAACTCCAAAATCACATCTCGGTGTCTGCTTTCTCAAATCACTTTTGGTATCAACTATTGTAGGTTGGGTTCCCTGGAAAGCAGCCTCCTTGATGGAGATTGGTGTCCAGAAAGTTCTTTAGAGACTGCTCTTGTAGTCAATACCAGTGGAAGGGAAAGGAAGGAAGCAGTGTTGAGTACGATGCAATGTCCAAAATAGCCTTAGCTGACTCCTGGGAGTTCTGTATGTGGAATGGCCCTGCAGAGATGTCCTGAATGAGGGAGTACAGCCTTTATACCTCTGAATTGACCAGTTATTGGATTCAGGGTAGCTCAGAAAGTTATTGGATGCAAGGCCTGTAAGGTAGCTCTCTTCAACCAAAGCTGTTTCAAAGAGAACTGACTGCTAGAGGCTGTCTACCAGCAGTATTTCCAGCAGCTGAGGAAATAAGTCCTTCATTCCTAATGGGCTGTGTGGCATATCACAGCATCCATTACAATGTCATTGAGTATATTTCCTTTAATTATATTGTGTGAATTACTCTTAGCAATGTGGGAGGGTGAGAACCTTATTGCTTTGTTGACTAAAGTTTTTCAAGACAGTTATTTCATTCTCAAAGTCTGAGGCATGATTCTGCATAACTGAATTATTCATAATTATTTATCTCTAATTTTATTTCTCCATGTAATTAATCATTGGGGTTTTTTAACTTTTTAAAATATATTTTTCTTACAGAAGTTGTGAACTTATAATCATTTGTTTTTTCTATAACTTCTTTACATAATTGAATAGTGAACATGAAATTATTTCAAATCTATTTTACAAGGTACTTCCAGTCTTCATCTAGTTTTATTATTTTTCAAAATCTCTTATTAAGGCTAGTAAAGCTATGAGAACAGAAATCAGAAAACAATGTGTAAAATAGTTCTTTGTAAATGTTTTAAATATACATGAAACAACAGGAAGCTCATAATTTCTCACCTTTTTTTTTTTTTTTTTTTTTTTTTAAAGATTTTATTTATTTATTCATTTATCCCCCCCTTGCTGCTTGTGCTCGCTGGGTCAGCTAACCACGCCGTGCGGGCGAGCTTGCCTTCACCAGGAGGCCCCGGGAACCGAACCCGGGGCCTCCCATATGGTAAACGGGAGCCCTACTGATTGAGCCACAGCCGCTTCCAATTTCTCACCTTTTACACAAATATTTTGAGTTGTTTTTCCAGTAGTGGTGATATATTGTTGGTAGTCATCCATCATGCCCTCAAACTATCCCTGCTTACCCATACGTGGTAACAGAATAGTTCTTCCAGTCCCACAAAGCTAACTGGCTTATCGAGACTTTGAGTCTTTGGTCCCTTGTTGGAAAGATGCCTCTTCATTTATTCTCAAATGGGTTAAGAGTTTCAACAGGTTGATGTTTTCCATTTGAACAAATTGACCTGTACTATATTATGTAATAGCATGACTATCCCTTTTTTTTTTTTTTTAAGATTTATTTATTTATCCCCCCCCCCTTGCTGCTTGTGCTCACGGTGTCCATTTGCTTTGCAT